>JAODTR010000015.1:3022311-3052915 GCA_025399935.1 Amblyopsis rosae
TGTGTGTCTGCAGCTAGACTCCCCTGGTCACTGTACCTTCAGGTAATAGTAGCCCACCACACACAGAAAGGAGATGACAGTGTGCAATATGGCCAGGAAACGCAGTGTTGGTGCCATGTAGCCAGTGCTCTCCTGCAGGACAAAGCACTCCATCACTCCTTCCTCCCCTTCCTCCCCGACTTTACCTCGACCGTTCCAGGGATCCTCCTCGTCAGAGTCATCGCCTGTCACCTGGGGGACAAAGAAACTTGGTTTTCTGGGCAACAGTATCTGTCCGTCACTGTACTCGTACGTGATACGGGCACATAACAGTAAGCTTACTTTGTAGAAGAGGAGGATGAAGTTGATGGCAAAAGCAACAAAAAGTGCCAGGAAACGGAGGTTGTAGAAGTTTCTGGCTAGATAGTTCTGTGAATATAACAGTTTCCCTATGTTATTACTACCTCTATGTACTGTACCGCTGTGCACACATCCTCTTGTCACTCTATGTATACTGCGTTATTTGAAATGCTGCTATAAAGGGAAATATCTCACCAACATCTTGGTCTGGTAGATTTCTAAGCCAGCAAAGAAGCTGGCCATAAAGGCCTCTGGCGGTTCTTTCTTCAGGCCTATTCTCTTTTTTAGGGATTTCTTCTCCTCTACGGAAGGCTCTGCATTAGAATCGTCTTTGGCCTTGATGTGGTCTTTCTTCTCACCTTCCTCTGAACTGGAACAGGAAGGTTTTCCGTTAGCTGTAGCGCCAAGATAATATAGATTATACCAAAGTCTTACACCCAAAGTGTCATGATTGTTGGACTTTGTACTGTATCAACAATAGAGGTGTCCATTAGGCTAACAGTTTGAGCTATTTCAACCCTGGTGTTTAGTGTGGCCTCTTGCTACAGTAGGCCTTGTGTTTGCCGCTTGTCTTAAGCCTCTACTCGTTGCCACGATTTCTAGCTGTAGTCTCCTACTATGAAGTATGAGACCTGCGTTCTGCCTCTTGTGTATGGTATTGCATTGCCCCTCTGGACTTGTAAGCTTGATCTTCTTTTGACTGTTTCAATTATCTTTTTGGATCTCTTTGTTGGAATTAAACATCCACCTGAATCCCTGCATCTGAGTCTGTTCTATCCATAGCCCAGTGGTAGGGCAACCCTCCTTTACCCCAGTGGCCCAGGTTTGATACCTGTCTCTGACACATATTATGTCTGCAGGTACAGTAATAAGCAAAGGACAAAGAATCTAATCAGGGTTTTTTGATATGCACACACATGGGCACACCGCACAAACTATAAACCTGCCACATCCTTCAGAGCTCTTGAGGGAGTCTGGTTAGGACGCTGAATCCAGTTATGAAGCCAAGAGTGATTGTGTTTATAAAGTGTTTTGAAGACAACCTTGTGTAGACTCTAGAGCAGACCTTGGTAAAGTCAGGCCCGGGGGCCAGATGAGGCCCTTTGATACATTCTACAAGGCCCGCCTGGTACATCAAACATTTAAAAAATAATAATACAACATGTTACTTTATGAGCTCTTCAGATTTTTACTTTATTTACTGCTACTACATAGTTAAAGTGAACTGTTAGGTTTGATTATAAATATGGTTTTGCATAGGAATACCCTATACATGCATAAATACGCATACAGTATATAGAAGTTAACCAAGTTAGCTATTATGTGTTTTATTTTAAAATGTTTTAGCATGTTGGTTAAAAAAAAGTTATGTTCTCTGACATTTTCAATGTGGCCCCCAGGTGAAAATAACTGCCCACCCCTGCTCTAGAGCAAGGACTCACTCTGATGTCTCTGCCTCTGCTCTGTAGTCTCCATTAGCAGCTCCCTTCTTTGCAGCTTCCTTTACAGTGCACAGAGGAGTTACACATCATGGTGTATAACATCAAGCACATTTGATCAGAAATTAAATACACAAATCTTTATGTTACTGTAGCATTCAGTGCAAGAACCCGTATTGCTAACAACGTGCAGTGTAGCGATTATGCGATGATATGGGACAAAACTGCCACTAGAGACCGCACAGGACTATACAGACCTGTGCCTTCTTCTGCCTCACAGCGCTGGCTATAGATGGGGCGTCTCCCCCAACCACCACTTCCGAGACGTCCCCCAGGCCCGGCTCAGACCCATGCTTGCCCTCCCTCCTGGACTGAATGTTGAGCAGCTCTGTGATCAGGTCGGCCTCTGCGTCGTTGTCCTGGACCATTTGCCCCATCACCGTCAGGGTCGACGTCTCCCTGGCCTCCATCTTCTCCATCTCTAGGGCGTCTCCGTGGATACCGAACTGAGTGGGGTCTGGCATGTTGCCAAAAATATCCGTCACCTTCATGTTCTTCGCCCCTTCGACCAGGCCTCCGCCGAACATGGTGGTCCACAGGATGTGGAAGAAACCCCAAACCAGGCTGTAGAGACACTGGAAGAGGCCTGTAATGATCACCCAGAAGAAGGACAAAAAGCCCCGCACCGTTTCTCTCATGCTCATCTTCCTGAACCTCTTGTACTGCCGCCTCATGCTCTTAAGGGTGAGCAGCTGGCAGAACTGAGCTAGGCTCTTCCTCATGGATATGCAGGCGATGGTGAAGGCTGAGGAAGGTTCTAGCACCCAGCTTTCCTCATCCTCCTCCGCCCGGTCCTCGCCTAAACTCTTGCTGTCGTCTTCGTCCTCCTCCGGACGCTCCACCGGGTCTGGCTCTGAGATTTGCGATGCCAGCTGCATCTCAAAAATGGTGTCCTCGCAGAAGTTGACGAAGAGCTCCATCTTCTCGCTTTCTCCACCTTCGTTGACCACGTCGAAGATGAACTGGCGCTTAGACTCTTTTACCTGTGGCTTTTCCCACTGGGTACGGCTTGATTCGCTGATCTCAAAATAGACCCTCTCGATGCGCTTTGCTCCCCCCATAATCTCGATACGACCCAAGTAAGGCTCAAAGTAGCTGAGGACACTCTCTGCCAGGTTGAGGAATGCAGAGAGGCGAGCATCGTGAGGCATGTGCTCTGAAAGATTGGTCAGCAACACGGCTACATTAAAGCCAATATCTTTCGCTGGTTCATGAAACCTCTGCACAAACTCCTCATAGTTAAACATATCATTCTCATCAGCCTCTGCACAGGAGAGCAGAAACTCAATCTCAGATTGGGAGTACTGCTTCTGGTTCTCCATGGACTTCTGGAAATCTTTTTTTGAGATCACCCCTTTGCTGTCAGGGTCGTACTCCTTAAAGCTGTCTGAGGTTGTCAAGTCTTTTAACTTCAGGAACATGTCAAAGAACTTGAGAATCATCTCAACATTGCTAGAAGACTCCACCAGCGTATCCACCATTTGCTTGCCAATGGTACCATTGACAACATTACCTGTGGAGTCACGGGGGAGAAAGGTGCCCAATATTAGTGCACAATAACAATTTGTGTGCTGCCATTGCAAATATCTGAGCAAATGAAGCAATCTCAAGCAAAGCAACTGTTTAATGAGGTCCACTATTAATGTATAATATATCACTGGCATGAAACGTGATCTGACAGCAGACCTTCCAGAAGCGACAGCATCATGACAATCATGTCTTTCTGTAGATCCAGCAGCTCCTTCAACAAGTCAATCTGGCTGGAGTCCTGGAAGGATGCAAAGGCACAAAATAGAACTTTGGCAGCCATATTACGATGATGATGAAAATTGATACCATCGATATGTCATTTGGGGCATTTAGTTCAGTATGGCCTGCTTTACTAACTGCTGATTGTACCTGTTCTGACTAAATCCTTTATGATGAATGTGACATAAAGTTCTATGGATATGTAAATATCAGATAGTGTACTTTCTAAAGTACCAATTTACATAATTGTATTCTGCTTTTTATTAAAAGTGTCTGCTAAATGATCAACATGTAAAATACACGATATGATGGCATGCTGTGTACCTCACTAGTGAAAATATCAAGGATTCGTCAGATTAGAAGTAGGATGAAGGCTCCACTGTGCTTGCTTGAGAGCCCAGAGGGGTCTACAAGGTTACAGCCATCCATCAGCAACAGGCTAATAGTATTTTACTGTCCAGCGGCAGATGGCTCGCCCAGACGGACTCATTTAGGGTATCCTTGGAGCCTGATATCAGCATACTAAACGTTTGACATTTACCTTTTTCATTTACCTTTTTTTTAACCTTTTTAAACTCAAGCTAGCTGCTCCACCTGTGCTATGTGTCATTCTGGTTTCAGACATGGCTAATTCAGATGGACAAATATATATAATATTTGTGATTACACAGTTTTTTGATTCCACACATGGTTCTTGAGAATAGAGACAATAGTGAGTGAAATGAGTGTCTTTCATTTACTGCAGTCAAACTATTTCCTTTAGCTTTGAGAGCCCTCTAGTGGCCATATATATTTAATATAAATCCCAGAATGGGGACAGATCAGTTATAGTTAATTATAGTTCACCTGTGATAACTTCATCTGCATGTTGGCAAAAACATGCAAGAAGCCCACAACTGCATCCCATAGTCTGCTATGAGCCAGACTCTGTTGGTTTCCTATACATGGACCCTAAAGCATGAGTAAAAACAGAGGACAATCCATTTTATTTTTACCAGGATGAAAGAGTGTTTAATTTTGTTGGAAAATGTTGAATATGTGCTATTCTATAGCAGTGAAAATACATTGCACTACCTGTATATACTCAGTGAGAGAGTTAAAGATCTGCTTGGCAACAGCCAGTGCTTTGGAGAAGTTCCTCTGACCCGCTTCATCCATCACATCCTTACCAGAGTAGTACCAGTAGAAGTCACTAATTGATTCCTGTTGGAAAAAAAGCAGATGCATCAAAAAATTGAAAGGGGAAGTATAAAGACTAAGTTTGTTTATAAACTATATGATTACACTACTACTGCTAATATATACTGTGAGTACTGTACTGTACATCTTACCTGGAGTCTAAGCAGATAGTCTACAGTACTGATGATGATATTGACTGTTGTAGTGTTTCCTGTCTGTGTCCTCAGGAAGTTCTGAAAATCTAAATACATTAATTAATTTAAGGCATTGTGAGTAAAGATGCTGGAGTAATATTATATTATATTAATATTAGTAATATTTTGTTATACCATTCCTTATTATACCTCCCACCGTATTCAGTATAGTGAGTCAGCACGCACAGTGCTAAACATGTTAACATTTATTCACTGTATTTAACCAAATGTATGGTTTATGTTTTTAACCTCCATTGGTTTCCACTCTCTCAACTCAGAGGCCAGAACAAGCCTCATGTGCCAATTCAAGATACATTTGACTAAATCATTTTGTGAAAACATGTTTGATTTTGAGAACAAATGGAGGTGAATGCAGGTTGATAAACAAAAAAGATTTTTCAAATATATGTCATCCAGAATGTGAGCATGTGGATTTGTATATATATTTTATATTGATTATTTAGGCTACTGTATAATATAATTTATTAAAGAACCCAATACATGTTTCCCAATTTTAATTTACAGGTTGAATCTTTACACTCAAAGGCCTAATCTCTATAAACAGATTCTCTGAATGTAAAATATGTAAGCAGCGCACAATATTTCAGTAAGAAAAGCATCCTGGATTCCTTTTGTAGTCCTAGATGTATTGACCAATCATGTTTGGGCAGGTTTTGGCTGAATGAAAGTTAGAACAGTCCGTGTGGAGAGCAAACAAAGGAGAAAACATTGGCTGAAAAGCAATCTTGGCAATGATTCACAATGATTTAGCTTTTGATTAGCTTTCTATAAATATGTATTTACATTCATTTTGATATCCAATATAGATAAGCCAAACTAAACTCGAACTCGATTCTCATGTCTTAACTTCGTAGTTGGACTGTAAACAATGAGCTCAAAGAAGAAGTCTTGGCCCCAATATCCACTAGCTACACTGGAACTCCCAAAATATTAGCCCTTGTTCACATCGACAATGAGCTCCAAGATTGTCAAACGTACTTGTTAATCATTAACCATAGTGTAACATCTTCATTTTGTGGTTCTACCCTTCCATGATGTTTGAGAAATGAGGGCTTTCCCATTATAAAATACATAAAAACAGTATTATAGAACTGTGCTGAGGTCACCAACATTATTTCCACATGTTTTCACATTTTTGGAAACAGCAAAGGTGGTCTAACATACCATTGTTGTGGCCCTCACAGAGCAGCTGCAGGAACCGAAAGAGGTCCTTAGTGAACTCATCGTTCTGCAGCACCTTGGAACCTGAGGATGGGAGGCTAGATTGAACCCAATATTCCACCTCTCTCATTTGGCTCACATCTACACAGGCACACCTGTATAAAGCTTCTATCAATATGTGCACCGTATAGAGAGCTCAGAGCACCAGGATTTGATGCAGTGCATCCTGAATGAAAATACAGCTTGCGCTACTAAAGACATTGAGCACTGTTGTTTCACATAAGCAATGCTTTGCTGTTATCTACACAACAAAGCCACGAGAATCTGTCCTTATTTAAACAAGAAGTTTAATATAGTTAGTATCAACCACATTATGCGACAAGGTCTTACGCAAACAAACAAGCAGTAACGTCTACACAGTATGCACGCAGACATGTACAGTAGAAAGGAGCTGAGACAGGATTGACTAGTCGCCTGTAGGGGGAGCTATCTGCCCAGGTGTCATAGGAGCATGCACTGATCCCTCAAGTCCACTGGTGGGTGGGAAGAGGGGGACATGTCGCATTCAAGACCGTGGATGAGAGGAGGAGGGGGGAAGGAGGGGGGGAGGCAGTTGGAAAACAGACAACAGGGATGGTGGCATTGCGTAGAATGTGTAGAATCTAAACCGTGTATTTACCCCGCTCACTCAGGTTGACTGCGACCGATGAGTTAAAAACATGACCAGAAGAAACACAAACAAACACAAAAATAAGCAGACATAAGCAAAGGAGAAGACATTGAGTTTTCAATCAGAGGAAGTAGGAACACGATAGATAGATAGATAGATAGATAGATAGATAGACCGAGAGGAATACAGTATCTGTATTACATGGACTCACTCTTTGTGACACTGACATGCGGTTAACGGTTAACAGTTACTGTGGGTACATTCTGCTTACTGGGCAGGTGAGGAAGACTGCAGTACTGACACGTCACCATCACTTATGCCTGGATTTATGAGGTGATGATGGTGTGGAGTATGTCATGGGAGGAATGCCTTTATACACTGTATGCACACCATCAGATTGAACAATCCACAGGTTCCAGTCTAGGTCGCTTGTAACAAACACGCACAGTAGGTGTAGTGTGAGCGTGCGTGCTTCGTATTCGTACACAGACAGGGCTTAGACAGGACGTACACATACAGTATTGCAGGTTTACCTGCGTGAGGACCGCGTGCACATGACGTGACATAGTATGACAGACATGCAACACGTGACAATGGAGATGAGCTGGAACGTTGACAAACAATGGCGTTTGTCAAGCTAATGCCACACCGTGAGTCTTGAGGACTACTTGCAGATCTAATTTCGATCAGCAGCATGGGTACAGCATTAGCCAGTGTTAGACAGACTATGTTACGAGTCAAGTTCTAAACGTTTTCCAATCACGAGGTATGACCTCATTATGGATAGAAAAATAATGAAAAAGTCCCTACAAGTCAGGAATCAAACTCATCGTAAACATACAGTATATTTTATCTGCAGCTGAACTGTAGTCAAATCATTTATAACAGTGCTGGGTTTATTGTTTAATTTGTATATTTATATAATACAAATCTGTGTGATGTACACATTACTATATATTACATTCTGTCATTTATTATTAGATGAAAAATAGTTTAACACAATTTAAAAGTCACCAATACAGAAGATATATTCCTTTACTATACTGTATATCAACCTCAATCAGTGGTTGTATAGTTGCCAATGGTTTATTTGGAAACAAATACAGTCTCAGATGGTCTGTCCCCCACACTTACTTGACCCCTCTTCAGTCACCATGCCCAGACCTTCTGCTTTGTTCTGCCTTTCAAACGCATTCAAGTCCAGGACACTAGCCGCAACAAGATAAACAATAGACAATACACATGCATGTCATATGTGAGCTTTGAAGTCACGAATCCATAAGCAAGTTTCAACGATATGCCTCCATTACCTGCAAGACATCATCAGTCCAGATAAACTCTTAAAAAAGCCGACATCCCTTTTTTCCTTCAGATAGTCCAGCATTTTCTGTATCCAGGTAAAAACAAGTCACCCATGCGAAGACAACGATACCAAATATTTGTATGTACAAGCATTGTACACATTCAATACTACAAATACTACAAAATAAGCGCTTTGTACCGTACCTGTTGTACCAATATGTTTCCCCCATTGAGGATGGATATCCCCAGTTTGAGCGTGAAGGTCACCATAGCGCCAAGCCTCCCTGAAGCCCATAACAACCATAGGATAGTCAGAAACGAGGTGTCAACGCTGGGCCAACGCAGGGATGAGAAAGCTCTCCCTCACCTTTGCTGGCGCTGATCATTTGCAGCACCATCTCTGCTGCCCCGCGGTCATGAAGTCTGGCCTGCTGGTACAGCGTTTTCTGCTTCTCCATTTCCTTTTCCTGTGGGACAAAACCTTGCGTTTATTTACTGCACATGACCGGGAAGCTCCTTATTAACAGCTAGTATCTTCTAGCACCTCAAACGTCTTCTCTTTCCCTTCCTGCTCTTCCTCCTCCTCATCCTCAGCACAACTCTGAGGAGAAACCAAAATATAATATAAACGATGAGATGCTGCAAAACAGCATACACAGTTTTCACTCACTTGTTTCAGAGAGATAAGGAAGGGTGTACCTTTGCCATCATGTCGGCATACGCTATATAGAGTGGGTCCTCTTCCAAATAACTGAGAGAGAAAAAAAAACAACGAAGCAGACAGAGAGATAATGGACTGAAGATAAACAAGTGGTAATTATACTACAGCTGAGAGCCAAAATATCCCTGTGCAAACAATAAAAAAATGGGGGAGTATTACAGTTTCAGCATCTGCAACCTAACTTATCAAGAAAATATCCAAAAACACACAACATCGTGTGTGTGTGTGTCTCTCTACTGGTTGTATAAAAGGTTGACGACGAGGGTTTAGTTTAATGCAACACATAATTAGCCAAGAGAGGAGGCCAAGGATATTATGCAGGCCAGATGGAGCGGGCGCTGCTTGATGCCAGGTGCCCAAGGCGCCAGTGCAGTTGTGAGTGAGGGAAAGCAGTTTACCTGCACTCTGTGAGAGCGTTGTGGCTGAAGTGCAGGATGAGCTGATGGAGCGGGTCTGGCTGCTTATCAACCTCCTCCTCCTCCACCTCCTCCACCTTTGGCTGGGTTTTCTGGACACAGCCACACATGTAGCGTGCGCTGACATGGAGCCACTCATCAAGGCGTTAGCCATGCGCTCTCAGTGCTAGAGGATATCTTATGTCCTGTTTACATTTGCACCGCTGCTGCATATTTCATATGATGGGGCTATTAGAGTGAGATGTCTGCAACATCTGTTTCTTTAACTACAGTAATAGAAAGACATAAAGACTATTGTATAACCATGCAGCCATGTAATTGACCCATTCATCTATGTCACGCACCCTAGGGGATACCATGTGTGAGCACAATAACAGTACAGTATAGCAATAATAACTAATACAGGGCAAATACCAAGTGCAGGCATGACAAGACAATGTCACATACTCACCTACAAGCAGACAGCACATGCATACTTAATATAGGTATAGTGCCACTACAGCAGTGCTAAAGGGATGCAGATTAAATCCAACATGCCTCTCCATCAGCCAGTGTACACATTACGATATGGCTATCCTGTATATCTAACTGTTGTACAGGCCACACACACAAAGTAATATATGGTTTTAATTCACACGTCAGCTTCCAGTCTTTCCAGAAGCGGTTGTGGTTTCTCACAGGCTATGAAATGAGGTTTGAACAACGTGTGAGCTGTCTGTAATGAAAAGCAGAGCATGCAGCTGATGGACGCCTCTGCTTCCGTTACAGCAACTCCCTCAAAGGAACACGACAGTCAGAGTTTAGGGAACACGCCGCTACCGCTTCAGTTAAATATCATCGGTAAGCCAAAGCATTGCGACTGGATGCCATGTTAACCCCGTTGCCTGGGAGCAAGGCACCTCCACAGTGGTGTCACCATGCTTGGTCTAGGTGGGCATACGGTGGCGGAGGAGCGCAATGCGGATGACCGATGGCGCCCTCGTTTGGCTGGGGGCACCGCGTTGTGTGGAGAAACCTACGCCACGGGGCAATGGAAGTACTTACTGCAAGGTCCTGCACTAGTCTCTCCTCAAAAGAGTACTCCTCTGTCTCTATCCATATTCTCTGATAGGCCTGGAGGAAGAGGTTAATAGAGCGATGCCTGGGGAAGGGTAAGAGGAGATTAGCTTGGTGTTAGAAAGGAGCAGAGCATAGGATTTAAGGTAGACGTCGCTCTCGGGGAAGTTAATACTGGTTAGTATAGGGCACACTGGCGCATCCAATTGGTCACCTTGAAGGCAAGCTGTCGTTTTAATAATAGACAGACTACTGGATTTCCCTTTCATCGCATGGCGTCTGCATCTATCCCTGGAGAATAGTCTTGTATAAAAGCATGTTTTGTTGACCATTCTCCAGGGGGCATTCTCCATCAGGTATTAAGTGGGTAAAAGGTAGAATTACTGTCAACGCTATTCCCGCCTTTCTGCCTAAAACCATAGATGGACCAGTAGGAAAGCCAGTGAGACATTGTAGGAACAAACCGTGGCTGGAGGAGTGCGAGGGGCATTCTGACGTTGGGAACCAAACAGGTCATACAAGCGTTGCAAGGGGCCAGTGTTACGTTACCGTCAGCATGAAGAGCAGACTGTCAGAGTCTGTGTTCTCATGCATTTCCTCCAGCCAAATATTTCGGTAGGCATTCAGGAAGTAATTATTATTTGTGTGCCTAAGGGGACGAGGTACAACACAGTGTGACAGAAGAAGAAGAAGAAATAAGAAAGAATACGGGCTAAACAGAGGAAGTACAGCTGGAAGACAGAGAAGAGGCAGTTTATCTCACAAGACAAATATCAGAAATACAATTCATAAAATGTCATAAAGAGCGCTATAGGGACTAAGCTAAATGTTAGCTTAAGCTAAACGACTACGTCCACATTGTTTCATCACTCCAAACAAACCTAGGACCATTTACAATTCTCGCATTGTAAATACAATCCCGTTGCTAATAGCCACAGTGTGTCACACTCTACAGCAAGACAGCGACAGATGAGTCATGCTGACACGCAGCCAGCCTTGTATGAGCACTTATTAAAGATGGCCGCCCCAGGGCTGGACCTCATAATTGTTTTCTCCCTACTGTTGCTCTATGCACCACTTCCTGTGATTTAGTAACACAGCAGTGGGGCATGAAATTGCTAGTGTCCTTTTTCTCTGTCTTGATAACAGCTGCTGGCCAGACATTTGTCCTACAGAATGTGGGTTTGGAAGCTGTTCGTTAATGCAGGGTCAGAACATGAGAAAAGAGGAAATATGGAGCTGACCAAAGATGACCAACGCTTAAAGGTGTTGGGCCTAGGAGCCCAGAGATGCTACATAGTTATGCTAGCACTAACAACAGTGTTTGCAAGGAAAAGGTCAACTAAAGTCTCATTAGCAGTGCTATTTTAGTAACGTTGCCGACATTGGTGTTGTGAAGAGGTAGGGAGTAAGGAAGCTATTCACCCATGTGCCAATCACTGGCCACGCTTTTAACCCAAGATACAGTATGCTAATGAGATCAGCTGGTGTTGTGATTGGTTACAATTAAACTCATATAGTATACTGCATATAGTGGCTCTCCATGACACATTATTAGATACTACCACTGTATAATACCTGGGGAGGTTGTAGAGAGGAGCCATGCGGAAACAGGCCACAACAGCTCGCTTTCTCTGCTTGGAGAGCAGCTTCTGCCATACGCATTTCTTAGACCTCAGTGGCTGCTCAACCTGATATAAACACAATACGGGTTGTTATTGTAGCTTTCTAAAAGCTACTGTAGTCCTTACAAGCTACTGTATTTCTACATCATTCATTATTTATAAAAATGTTTTACTATCATTATATGGACTATTGGTCTTTAACTTAAATTTCACATAATTTTATTTACAATAAGTACTGAACATACAGTATTTGAACATGTATTTTGTACACTAATTTATTTTTAACAGATTCTTTACCTGCAAAGTATATATAGTATAGTTTAAATACTGTATACATATTCTAAGCAGGCTTCCTCAACACCACACTCTGCACATTAATAATTCAACTCAAGAACAGTTTAATAACCTCTAACAGTAAATCAATGGTGATCTGGTGCTACGGTACAAACCTGCTCCAGGTTGTACACTGCAGCAGAGATGCTCTGGATTCGATCCACCGTCCTTTCTGGATCCGGAGGCCCCTCTATTTTCACCACAACATCCTTGTAGAGGTTCAGCTGCCACCTCACCGCTGGGTCTTCTGACTGGGCTCACACAGCAAAGACAGTCAATAAGCAGACACAGAGGAGCTTCTGATCATTGGGGATTATAATATGGGAATTCTAATTAGGTGTTTGCTGACCTTTTCCTGAAGGTGCAGATTCTGATGTATATGTTCTTTAACTTCCTCATCAGTGTCTTTCTGGTAAAATATCAAAGTTGAGTTAAATTAGAGTCTTGTAAATGTCCTGCTGTAAAATTCAGATAACTATAGTGGCAGCTTCTTGAATCAATTGTTCCCAATGAGGATAGAGCATATTCGACCACATGCGGCAGTCGAGTGGAAAAGCGCTGCACCCAGCGTCTCTTTTTCACTGCAGCTTTCTTTAGGGCAACCAATCAGATGAAGTGGGGCTCGTCGTAACCGTGGTAACCACCAAGTGAACCAGTAAAGTCACGTCAAGAGTAAGTTCGTTTTGACCGTAGCATCTGTCGAAATGTCACACAATTCATATCACAGCAGGGAAATATCATCTAATTTCCATTAGCAGATTGTTCACACTGAATGTTGTTAGTGCTTTTATCACCCATTGCACGCTTGCTTTTAGCTTTAGTGGTGGATGGTGTCATTCAAGATATTGTCATAGAAACAAAACCTGCGCACAGTGCTTTTTAATGAAGCGCTCTCCAGCGCCCTGCCAGAGCTAAACTACCAGATAAAAGCCGCCTTACGTTTGAGTTTGTGTCTCGGACACTCACTATCCAATCTCCATGACTAATGAGCACGTCATTTTAATTGTGCATTTGTTCCTGAATGAATAATCACGATCATCTGCCTGTGATTAGTGGTGTATGGAATCCAGACGTAACTACTGGATTACATACATGAGCCAACTGTATTCATGTGCTGTATGGGCCAAGTGTTCATTATGGTCATTATGGTCCAGTATGGCCACAATGAGGTCTCACCAGGAGGTAGCGGGTCTTGGCTAGGGAGATGAGCTCCTGGTCTCCAGGGGTGCACATGTTGAGGCCAATAGGCAGCATCTTCTTCAGGGCCGCCACAATCAGCGACGTCTGAATGGAGTAGAACTCACCCCGCCTCTTCTTGTGCTTCCTCTCTTGGTCTTGCCCCCCAGACTAAGAGCAGCAAGACATACAATCACACTTTAGCAGAGGTTGGTGTTTAAGGTAAACCACAGCGTAGTATGCTTATAACATTTAAACGGCCTAATGCTACGCCAAAACACTTTCTTTTACGTTTTAAACTAGATGCTTAACTTTAAAGAAAAGATATTTGCTGGAGCCGGTTTCACACAGGTCATTAAATGAAAGTCAAAAAGAAGCGTGAAGCATTTCTTTTTTTACAGCACTGGCAAAATCTGTGGCCCAGCTTAAATATTCACCATTATAGCATTTAGCTTAGGAGCTTAGCTGAAAATACATTCATGTCCTCAGTTACCTCAATTAGTACAGTGAGACTGAAGCACATTTCACATAGCAAATTACTGTAGATATGAACACACTCTGTAAAAGGAAACTGCACATATACTGTACTGTACATACAAATAAACACACACATAACCATGCACATACAGACAGAAACATACGTAGATAGCCTTCAACCACGCACACCAATGCAACAACATACGTCAACAACATACATCACCCACCAACAAGCCTGTGGCTTCACATGAGCACAGCTGCAGCACAGCTGGAATTGATTAATCAAAATGAGAGGGGTTCTGCCCAATGCGATGGGGAATAACCTATGTTATGAAGTAACAATAAATGGCACAAAGGCCATCAGCTGGAATGATCTTTGTATAGTGTAGCACAGTGGGGCAGGCTATTGGCTGCTCTGCCCTGAGTCTGAAGCACATAAGCCAGTAAGTGAACAGCTCATGCACTGAATCACTGTACCTTCTTCTTAAGGGACTGTGTGAGGACGTGTGGCAGAATGACAGGAAGATAGGATGAGACAGAATGTTTACATGGACAGACATTGTGACACAGTATCATCTAACACTAACTAAACCCTGTTGGGTTTTTTGATTTTAAACTCAAACGTAACAAATTAGCAATTTTACAAATTCCCCATAACAAACTCCAACCCCTGTTGTATTGGCAAGAAGTGCAGAATGCTGGATACGTGGATATTTGTTATTTGGGGAATGAATGTGAGTTCTATTCCTCTGCTGTTACACACAAAACATGTAAATACATATGCATGCACACACATTACTGTAAGTATTCACCCACTCACACTCTCCATTGTAGATGTTTTGTAACCAAGCTGTGGACATGCCAACAGTGAAAAGTTAGACAAGATCCCATCAACACTCATGGTTCTACTTTCACATGTGACTAAAGGAGCTATTCTGCTACCAGTACAATCTCGACATAAAGCTTTAAGAGCACCATATAGGTGAACCTTTGACAGCTAACAGGCACATTTAAGCCCTACCTTAGACATCTTGGTTTTGCTATCACCCGTTAGGAAGGAGAGGTTGTTGATTTCATTCTGAACCACAAAGTTCTGCTCTTCTCTTTTGAAGTTCTATAAAAATAAATAATAATAATTGATAATTGCATTATTATTAGATAATGACATAAATACACAGCAACCTCCTGATATTACTGAGTAGAAAGCCTACGTGTGATTTGCACCAGAGGATAAAGATCTCAGCCACCATCCTGAAGAGCTCACTGGAATCAGGGTCTGGTTCTTTTAACCATCTGGACCTGAAGAAGCAAGAGGAGATCCTTTTCTTCACATCCTTGTTATGTCAGGTTATTAAAAAAAATATCCCCCTAGTTACACTTGGAAGAATATATTTTTGTAGTTGGAATTAAGAAATGTTTAGTTTCACATGTGTGCATGTGAACCCCTTCCAGAATACAAAGATAAACAGACAGAGAACTCCATTACCCATGAGCCAGTGATCATCTCACCTGTTATTGTCCACATAGCGGATGAGCATAGGGTAGAAGGCATACAGGTCCCTGCAGAGCACAGCAAACTCATCCAAGATAAGGAGCTCTGCCTCCTGGGTGTCTCCTTTACTGTCTGCCTTCAGCAGCTCTTCCTCAGTTACCACCTTCACCGTCTTCTTCTTTAGCTTCTCCAGCGTGGGCAGGAAGTGGCTCTTCAGCAGGTCGGCTCGGGCCTTGCTGATGATTGGTTGGACGTAGACTAAGTGCATGGGAGACCCACACAACCCCAGGTTAAGTCTTTCAATTTAAACAGTTATTTGGTATTTTTAGATAATGAAGACAGAGTATATGTTGAAACAAAGCGTGAATAAAGCCATATTATTCAGTTTACAAGGGTTTTTATCAATATTCTTAAAACACGAGGGAACTTGAGCTGATGACTAATATTTCCAAACTGAAATTATTCAATGGAATTCATATGATAGCCCATCTACTAATCACACATTACTTTTCAAAGCATCACACCAACTTCTCCTAACTTAACTATGTCAAAATGTTTTGATGCAATGCACTCGTTTATAAACTCTTTCCTGAGTCGTGCCAGGTAGGTATTACGTTCCAGCACTGTGACTACGTCCGGTCGGATGCACAGCAGTAGCCGTGCCTACCAGCAATCCTCTTCATCCAGGAGGCTTCATCGATGCCCAGGTTGCTGTTGAGGATCTTGAGGATGTTGCCCAGGATGAGGCTGAGGTGTTCCGAGGTGACAGTGGTGCAGCAGACACTGCCCCCGGTGGCGGACTGGTTCTCTGGCCCCCGCTCCCACCAGTAGGACAGGTAGTTACACAGCATTGGCAGCACCACCTCTATGACATGGGGCATCTCTGTGTAGCGCGCGCCAGACTCAGCCATGTCGCTGATGTCCTTCATTAGGCCGTCCAGGCGTGGCATCTCAGGGCACATGTCCTCCACGGAGTCTGGCATGCCTAGGACTAGATAGCACGGAGTGTCAACATGTGAGGTGGTGGCAAACCTCAGGGATGTAGCTTGCTCACCTCACCATGCTATATATATATAATTATATATTATACTGTAGAGGTGTGGGCGTGTATAGCAATATGTCTGGGAGTTTAGTCTGAGGTGTGAGCCTGTGTGTCTGCTACAAATACCGCATTCTGTACTTTTTCAACATTACCAGACTTTCTTTCCATAAGGGATTTTCCCACTGCATACTCTTAGCCCTGGGCTAAGAGTTCAACCGGGGCTAATTTAGCTTCTTTTCACGCACACATTAACCCAGGGTTAACCTAAACCCAGGGCTATACGATTCACACTGCTGCTGGCCCTTGGTTAAATGTCAGTTGCCCTATTGTATCTCAACCGTGTCTATGATGCTGGTTGTCATGCTGTCATACTTGTGAAAATACATGATAAGGAAACACTATCTATATATGTATCTATATGTATATGGATGTACTAGAACTACATTTGTAACCCATTGGATCGTAATATCACAACACGTCACGCCACAGGCAAATACATAGTTATTTTAGCTATAATAAGATAAACCTAAATATGATCAAGTCCATTATCTGCAATCAATAGCATATTTCAAAGTATGCCTTTGATCCCCTGGTAGCCCTGGTGATGTGACAACAGTATGACTCACTGGCTCTCTCCCGCGTGGTCTTGGTGTTGAACACGGAGCAAGGGTTGTGTGTGTTGAGCTGTGGCTCCAGGAAGGCCACAGGCAAGGCTCCAGCCAGGGTGGCCAGACACTCCCCGAGAGCTGGCAGCTGTCTAATTGATGCAAGGCCTGTGTCAGCGTGTGCCCTTGTTTACCGTTAGCTTGGATCAATGCCTGCAGTGTTTACAACCAGGGTACCTCTCAACATAGATGTTCTTTCCAGTGCCTAGTGCATACAGGCTGGTCAGAATCCTGTAGCAGGATATTTGGACGTCATCCACTGAAAAAAGCAATAGAAAATATATATGCATATATATATATATATACATATATATATACAGTATGTATGTATATATATATACATACATACTGTATATATATATATATATATATATATATATATATATAGTTTACACTGCAGTGCATTGTAATTTCAGCAACAAACGGACAAGGTTTTCCTTTTCCTTTCCACTTTTCCTTTGTAGGACTCACAGAGCAGGTCGACTCCAAAATGGTGCTGCGTGATGTGCTCGAACAGGGCCGTCAGGATGGGCAGCAGGGCTACGGTGGTGTAGTTGATGTTCTGCGACACTCCTTTCATCTGAGAGCGCGAGTGGGTGAACTTCCCCAGCTTCAGGTTCTCGAAGGTCTTCTCCAGGTCCTCCGCTGCGTTCTCGAAGAACGTCCTGAGGCCCGCCTTCACCAGCTCAGAGCCCGACTTCATCACGGTCCTGGCGGAGGAGAGCGGTGGGATGACTGGCGGGTATCATCATAATACACTGGCATGCCCGGATATGCATAAGACTACTGTATGTCATTTGTTATGACACACTCAGAAATGCACCCTTTTCTAATCTTAAAAAAGCTTTCAGTCGTTGCTTAGGAGACGTACTCGAAAAGCAGATCATTTATCCTCTAAATTACACTGTCGTTTAGAAACCAAGGTGAAATTGTTTAGCTGTGTGTGAGCTTAGATGTATGTCGCCTCTAGGGATGCATTATCACCATTAGTTCGTTAGTCATTTCACATTCCATAATGCTCTGTAATGAAGCGGCCATTGTGATGCCTCCATGGGGGCCCCGCTGGAAGTAGATGTGAAAGGCACGGCATGCCGCCACAGCTGTAGCTGCTTAGCATAAACGACACTTCAATTCACAGCAGCGTTAACCTCACTTTATGTGTGAGCCACACACATAAAGAACACTGACTCCAAAAAGAACAACTGGCCTTAAGCTGCATGTAGACAATTAGGTATGTTTGGCTTAGTCAAATGCCAGTGGGGGTGCTCTATTTCAATGGTCGTGCCTCACAGAGAAACAGCACAGCAAGAAGGAAGGGAAACATCCAGTCCTTATTAGCTAATAGTCCTTATTAGCTACTCCAACTAAAGAACTGGGTGCCTTGGTCAATATGTATTCAACATCGCATACGCCTCAGTTCTATGCCAGTTGGCAGAATGGGCCTACCTGGTGTCCAGGGTGTGTGCCAGGATATGGAGGCAGCTCACCATGGTGGTGGAGTCGCTGCCTACAAGACACACACACACACACACACACACACACACTGTAGATGGCATGGATCAGTTGCATGCACACACACACATAAGCCGCGTATTTGTATAGAGTGCGTGGACACAAGCACATACTGTACACGCTCACACCAACACACACAGGCGCTGTCATCTATAGAGCAGGTAATCAGCTTACCAAAGAGGGAAATCCTATGTCTGACAAGAGCTGCCAATTTACAGAACAAGCTTAGAGCGTGAAGGACGGAGAAAGAGAGAGAGAACAAGGGGATCACAGTGAGCAGGGTCAAGGACACAAACAGCTTAGAAACATCAAGTTTGTGCAGGTAGTCCTACACGTTACTGTAGTAAACTGATCCTTTAATTACATTTAAAAAAGTAAGTACATTTTTTTTTATTAAATTAAATTGAATTCAATTAATTCAATTAATTAATATCGTCCTGCAGTCTGACGGAATCTTAAAGGGCTGGACACATTTTGTAATTTGTCTAACATATAATTTAGCTGCAATTTCTCTCTAAAAATTATCATTGTGTAAAACAAGTGTGATTTATTGATTATAACCAACCATCTCTGAAAAATCCCCTCACTCTTAATCAGATAGCAAATCAAGGTAATGGCATGTAAACAAAAAGGGCCACGCCGGCATATTGTTCTCCAAGGGCGAAAAAGTCAGTTGGAAAATGCATTGATATTGGCCCTTAATGCATACGCCCTAATACTGTGTACCTGGTGACCATCTCCTTCTCCTTGTTGGAGGCGTAGCCACTGCTGCTCAGGTTCTTATTGGGCGACGACAGGAAGTAGAGCGAGTGGTTCTTGAAGTATTGGTCGATCAGAGGGAGGAGGACCTGACAGAGAACAGGACGGCGGCATCATCTGCAGCATCCTAATACTGCATGCACTGATATCTACCGTGTGCCAGGCTAACGGGTGTACACTGACAGAATACACATGTAAAACTGGAGAGGAAAGGAGAGGTTTACATTTATATGTGTGAGTGTCAAGGTTTCTTACGATGTGCAGGGTTACCCCATGTGATCACGAGCGTCATTCATCTCCCTACTGCATACTCACTTTGGCAAAGAACTTGATTTCCTGCTCATGAGGCGACCTGTCTGTTTTCCCGCTGGAAGCCATTGCTTCTGCAGGACAGAGGTAATGCATTAAATACTGTCGATCAATTCAAATGAAGTGAGGAATGTGTGTTGTGAGTTATGGTCTTACCCAGGTGAGCGATGAACTCCTGCGCTGAGTCTACATACTTCAGTAACTTCTTAAGGAACCTGTAAGCGAACCGTTTCTCCATGGAGGAGGAGTCCTGTTCCATGTCCTTCAGACCCCTGCAGGACATCATCAGTTATTTCCGTTTCAGACGTTAATTTGTAGCAATTACACACTAAATTATGACAGATGATATACATCCCTGTCTCGCCATAACTCCAAGAGAGAAACTATCTGAATGTCACAGTCTCCTTCTCCCAGAGAGTAAGAACATTGTGAGCTTTCAGCGCTACACTGTGTGATAAACCCTTCGTAGACAGATGGGCCGTGTGCAATAACCTTGTGATGGCATAGCCGTTGATTTGCAGGAAGCGGAACAGGTCCTGGGCCTTCTCCCGGTCGTGGGCCTTCTCTTTTGCTGTCAGGGTGTCATAGGGCACCAACAGAGGGTGAGTCCCCCCACCTGGAAACAACAGAAGCACCGCCACAGAGTCAAGACTAAGTCTAGCATCGCAAACAATATACAAACGTGTAACTTTGTTAAAGAGGTGTTTTATTAGTAAACATTTTAAACAAATTCATCAAATAATATGAACACATTTGTCATTTGTTTTTAACAAATTATTCTAGATTTTGTTTTCAAATGCATTCTAAAAATGTCAAATTAATTAATTATTAGTACTTATAGGGGGCAGGACCTTTGCCTTCTGTGCTGTATAAGCAGATCCCCCTCCTTCCTCTCACTCAAACACACGTGCACACATGCATGCAGTGTATGCACACTTACTCCCACACTTTCATAGCACTATAGTCGTTCAGTGTACAGTATGGAGCACTTAATTAGACAATACAGTAACCTCTGCTTCCAAGCTCACTCTTCTTCTTCTTGGCCCAGATGTTGTGATAATTCTCAGCCAACACCTCCACCATGCCCTGGGTCAATGACAAACCAGGAAGACACCCACATATCGTAACACATCACTCAATGGTTTGGTAATCACCATACACTGTACAGTACTTGTAAGAGGGAATTACATGTAGCGATGAGATATATCTATATATATATATATATATACACACAGTATATGTATACTCTACATTTAATGTTAGGATGTACATGCAAACCTACAAATGTAAATATAACATAACATTATAAATTCATGAATGGCTCACTTGTAGTTCTTTGGACAGAACCACGTTGCTTGTGTCTATTGGGCTTGGGTTGAAGCCATTGGCCTGACAATGTTAAAAAATAAACAATGTTAGAACATAAAGCTATTGGCATAAGAGATACAAAGAATGTATAAAAGAGATAACTGTTTGAAGCATGTGCATTTTTGAAGAATTCCCAAATATAATTAGAATAAATTAGTACTGAACCTGTGACACCTGAGAGATTTTACGCATCTTCTCGCTCTCCCGCTGTTGAGACATGGTCTCTCCATCCTTGGTCCTATCAATATTCCAGCCCATAGCCAACATGCTTTTCAAAGACTCTCTTATAGGCCATCTATAAATCTCCTTCTCCTAAGGCATAGGAAAATAATTAGAAATGTGAAAAGCTAGTGCATCTAGTCAGACAGCAACATATTCTAAATTCATACTGTACAAGTATATTTGCCAGTGTTTCAATTAGCGTCCTACAGTATTGTACTCTCCTGTCGTACCTTCTCTGTCAGAGCCTTGTATGTCCTGAGCTGAGGGTGAGTTTTGGCCTTTTCATCCACACAGTCTCCGTACTTCCAACCAAGCAACACCTGAAGAAGAAACAGATAAATGAACAAGATTTTGACCTTGTATCCTTGTCTGGAAAGCCCCCAGCGGGCACGATTTATATTTGACCAGTCTGGAGGAAAGATGTTAGGTGTGTAAAACACATTACAGAGTCGCAGCACGTCAAGTTCTGACTGTTCCGAGCCCTCTTTGAAATGTGAGCAGTTAGAACAAGGTAATACATGGCAGAAATACCAAAGCATTCCATTTTATTTCTTTCAAATGCCATTGGGAGAACCACTAGAGAATACACATACTGCCCTGTCATACTCCACATACACGTTTGAACTGTACAAACCTTAATTAACGTTAATGTTATTAGGTATCAATGTCTAAAGTGAAACATCACGCTGTGTAGATTAATTAATTATTTTTCTAATGTAATAGGGTGTAATAAGTTACATTTGCTGAGGGGTTAGCCAAAGTATGTTCCATAGTGTCTCTGTGGTTTAATGTGCTTAAGGTTTAGACTGTCCGGCCACTGTAGCTCTCCTCTGGACATGGCCTGACTGGCTTCAATTCTGTTACTTTATAATATCCATTTGGACCACCCTTATAGAAAGAAATATCATATTTGAAGTTCATGTAATTATTTTGTTCATCTGTATGCATCATGTAGGCTCTTTACGCTATTGTACTGAATAGTAGTACAAACTACAGGTATATTATAATTACTGTATTTATCTTTGACAGTACTCTGTAGATTCAGACCATTAGAATACTTTTTAAAGGACATTTTATCTGACATTTTAATGTATTCTCAGCAGGCTACCTTTAAGCAAAATCAAATGTTACCCTGGGTTTAATATCACACCGTACAAAATAGATTTTCATAGGCAAGAGGTGTTTCTTTGCTTCTAACCTTACCTTTTCTGCAGACCATTTCTCATGGGAATGCTCAGCGTATTTGTTGGTAAAGTGTTCCAGCTTCTCTGGAAGAGATGTACTATAAAGAAAGCATTGGTTGGTCAGAACGTTGCAGTCCAGCACACCTATAAGCATGCTTGTATAAAGAGTATGTTTGCAAAGAGTGTGCTGCAGTATATTCTGTACATTACATACAGTCTAGAGTACAAGGAAGGTACTGTGTATGTATTGTGTGCTTTTTTCACATGGATGTCATACTTTGCTGTATTGATGGGTTTGGGGTCAAAGTTGCCCTGGGCGTCTACAGAAACAGGCTTTTCCACAGTGGTGCTGATGCAAAAGTCTATGTAGTCCGGTGATAAAGCTCCCGCTATGGCACTGAGGCAAGGCATGGCCATCTTAAAGAGCTCTGGATCATATTTCTGCAACAGAGAAAAATTATCTTTAAATGGCCACATATAAACAACTCCACTCTAGAGACCTCAGAAGCACCATATTAATTAAATGTCTGCTACTGTATACCAGTAGCCACGGGTCACTCCTTTCTTATAAAGTGAGGCCCAATAAAACCCAGGTCTAATGCAGAGACAATGTGGGAATTAAGGAACCAAGAATCACTGAGACAGTCAAATAGATGAATGCAGGCTGTCCAAACATGGATGTTTCCAGCCCTCTATAAACACTTTAGAATTTAGAAGTGCATCACAAACCGACTTTATCTCATGTGTCTGTTGATACTATCATCCATATGTATGCAACTTATATAATATCCTAACATGTTTAAATAGGCAACAATATACTGTATATATGAAGAAAAAATGACAGCAAAGGCTAGGCAGCAAATAATAATCTGAATGAATAACAATAAATCAATGAATAAGTAAAATCTATTTTGTACACATCTAATTCAGTAGAAAGATAACACTCTGATAGCAGCAAATCCAGAATAAGACCTGAGGTGTTAGACTGCCTGTTATACCGCCTGCTATCACACGGTTAGCACTCTGTGATCAAAGCTGAGAGTGCTGCATTTGGCTTTTGGGCTATCTCTTTGATGGTTTATCGGAGAACCCTGATGTTCTGCCTATCTGGCGCTGCAGAGGAGCCTGCCGCCTCACCCTCTGGGAGAGAGAATCAAACACGCCCCAGAAGATCTTCTTGGTGAGGAGCAGCTCCTCCTCGGAGGCCATCCCATAGCTCCCCCAACCCGACGGCAGGCAGTAGTACTTCCAGTTCTGCTCGTAGTGATTGGTTAACAGCTGGGAGGGAGACAGACAGGTCAGGTCGTTAAGAGACACGGAGAATATGTAACGAGTCAAGCACAAACAGAAACCGCCGCTTGAGTGTTAACACGCCGGCACAGTGCGGAAGACAGATCCCTTCTCCAATAACTCATCATACTGTAACTGAAACCAAAATGTGTGAGTGTGTGTGTGTGTGTGTGAGCGTGTGTGCGTGTGTGCGTGTGTGTGTGTGAAACTAGACTGTAACTGCGTTCCAGCCTCTTACGGACCAGCCGCACTCCCCCATCCACGTCATTACTCCTCTCAGTGGCCAGACAGACAGCATGGAGCAGCGGACAAGCTTTTTAATCACACAGCCACAGACTGTACCCCACTTGTTTATCCTCTAGGAGCCAGGCACTTAGAAGCCTGCTGCCTGGCAACCTGTGATTAACACTTGGGAGTGTGTGTGTGTGTGTGTGCGTGCGTGTGTACGTGTGTGTGTGTGCGTGTGTGTGTCTGTGTGTGTGTGTGTGTGTGTGTGTGTGTGTGCGTGTGCGTGCGTGGGGAAGGGGTGTAGAAATCAAGGACAGAAAATGGGCCGATCTAAAGCAATAGAACAGTGATGGATGGTTGATGAACATGAAGTGTGGCCATGCAGGACATGTTAAGAAAGGAAAGGTTTACACAACAGAAACAACAGAGTAAGTATCCACTAAGTCGTGTGAGGGGATGACGGGAACAGATGGCGCTGGACCAGAGCTGGAACCACTGGTGACATGGAACGGGACCAGGGAGCTGGAGGTGAGAGAGAGAGAGACTCACTCTGAGAGGCATCTTGCAGTACTCGCTCAGCAAGGGCACGTCGAAGACCAGACGACGCAGCAGCTGCTGCAGCATGGATGGCCGCAGGTGCCTGCAGGGACGAGTGAAGACAGATAAGGCTTCAGCAGCAGCATCTTCAGACCGTGCTTGTCTCACTGACGGACGGTGGAATCACAGCGCAGTGATGCAGTCTCTTAAAAGTATACTAAATGCTGCCGACATACTCACAGGAGGTCATACCAAAAGAGCCCAGCCTCGGTTTGACACTCAAAACATACTATAACTTGTACTTTATATATTAAAGGTAACTACAATACAGAAAACAAATCCCACATGAATGACAATCCATCCAATAATAACTGACTTTTTTAGATTTACTAGACAAGATACTTCCTTGTGTGGTGCATTCACATGCATTTAAAGGTATAGGCAGCTATTGCAAGCTAATTGCAAGCTAATACACTTTTTGTCAAATTCATCAAATATCTCCTCGCTGTCTGCTAGCTTACCGTTCTCACAACCACAATGTCCCTTGGCGTCGCAATTAATTTCAATGTGTGGGGCGGAGCTTCTGGGGGAGTTTGTTTTGTTGTGAGCTGTACGTTAGCAAGCTTTCTGGAGGACGACTAGCCCTTTAAGTCTACTTACTTGCAGACCGCCAGCAGGCACTCCTCTATGGCGTCTCTCTGGGCCTTGGTGAGCGAGCGGCTCTTGGACAGGCGGTAGATGGTGTGGAGGGTGGAGTCAACAAGTGTGGCATAATGCTCCGTGCCAGCGAACAGGGGGGCACAGCGGGTGAGCAAGGGAAGCATGGCCGAGCCAATGTAGCGGTTCATGGCCAGGGCTGTCTCTGTCGTACGCAAGCCCTCCTGCAGAGAGAGGTCAACAGGGTCAAGGCATGGTAGTTAGTAAGGTTATATTCTAAATGATGATCTACAGTATTATCCCATAATTAAGCAAGGATGAGGAGTTCTGTGTCCTTTAGTTAGACGCTTTACGATAACATATTCCGTCATGATGCTAAGCCTTGCGTTGCATCAACTCAAGGCAGCTTTGGAATTGCATTAGCACTGAATTAGCATGTGCCTCTGCACGCTTCTCGCTGTGAATAAGTGTTGTGACAGCCAGTGGTGGAAGGGATACTCTTAGCTGTTGTCTCATTAACCACTTAAATTGGACTCAGGGCATCCCAGGGACCTTCACAACACACCAAGTAGGTGGGAACATTTTCTCACAATAATAGCTTTACAAATCCAAAATAGAGTTATGGAAATAAAGGACGTTTTCTAGCTAGTATAACGATATTTTCTCCATCATGGTTAACATACCGTGTCCAAAGAGGCAGAGGCTCTCAGATCGGGCAGGAAGCCAACCTCTAACAGGTGCAGCAGAAAGATCTGGTCCTCAATACCATACACCCTATCCAGAAACAGGACCATGGGGGCCTTGTGGTCCGGACAGAAACTGGCAGACATGTCCGGCTCTGTCACAGACCCGTCTGGAAGTGGCAGAGAGAGAGAGAGAGAGAGAGAGAGAGAGAGAGAGAGAGAGAGAGAGAGAGAGAGAGAGAGACAGAGACTGTGCAGTACCATTCCCCTGCCATTGACATAACAGCAGCAGAGAGAGAATAATGCATCTGTTTGACCCTTGAGCCTCTAAAATAAGTGTTTCTTCATTTAGTTGTATAAAAAAAATATATATATTATTTTAAAATCACCCCCACTCTACATTGATAACTGTGAGATAAACTAACAGTGTCTCTTTCACGGAATACACATGTTCCATAACTTTAAACAGCCCCACAGGTGTGTGTGACATGATGTGTCTAGAGAGCAGTCTGTACATAACGCCAGGTCCTCTCTGACCAAGATGAGCATGTGCATTCGTTAGGCTCAAGGCGTGTGGACCGGAAGAGTTCTTGAGGAACCACGGCTTACTGTCTCGCTGAGGCAGAGCCACTTGCCCTGGCGAGAGAACCTTGCGCGCTGCTGTGCCTCTGGAGGTCAATCAAAAGAGCAAAACATCTCACTATAGAAATAATCTGGTTTATTTGGAGCTGCGAGGAGGGCTCGGCGGGAACGCTGCGCTGATTAAAAAGGATCTCACAAGATAAGATCGATGACCTTCCGGCTCGCTTTTGAACGCGCGCGGAGCCCAGATGTCGTGCTTTCACACCGCCCGACACCCTAGTTACCGTGGCGCACTGCACGTACTACCTTTGCAGATGACAGGCACTTTGAGCGGAATGCTAATGATGCCAACCAGGTCTTCGGTGGGCACCAGGGAGCGCAGGATGGCACGGATCCGCAGCGCCTCTCCTTTCCCTTTGTTGATCAGCTGACGGGGGGGAGAAGACAGTGAGCGAGAGGGGGAAAAGGGGGGTGCAGGGAAAACTGCTCCATTGAACAGACGCTAGTCGTTCTCACATGCATCTCCGGGGCACAGCGACCCAATAGGTCGATGAGGGCCGAGTAGAAGGACATGATCGCGTTCCCCATGTGAACCACCTCCTCCTCCTCGTCATCGTCAGCCGACCTGCGTGCAGAGGAACGTTCTTAAGACAGAGACGGCAGCGGGTGCCGTGGGGAGCCCCCTCTTGCGTTGTTTTTTTTTTGCGCGCTCACCCGTCGGAGCTGATTCCCTGCGTGGACCCCGGCAGGTCCAGGGCGGCGGTCTCCGAGATCTTGATGGCCTCCTTCATGGCCGCCAGCAGGCCGTTCCCCCCCTCTCCTCGCAGAGCGGGGCCGAAGCATTCCGGACGACGGATCAGCAGCTTCACCACCACGCTGGAGTTCTCTTCCACGCTCTCGCCTGGACACGGGTGGCACACCCATGCACACACACACACACACACACACACACACACACAGTGAACACAGAGAGAATAGAGCGTGGGGAAGGAGAGCACTGTCCAATAGAATAATATAGAAGGTCCCTCTTTATGCAGACTACACGGCTGCCTTCCAATGCACAGCCATGGAACGGCTCCATTATGTACTGTATGTATCTTTGGTTAACGCGTGCAGAGAAGGGTTTGTAAACCCTACACAATCACACCCAAAGCTACATGAGCATCTCCCTTTTTGCACCATTAGTCCAACAGCTCAGGCTTCGCCTTCAGCCACTGGTCAACATTGATTGGACCCGTGTTCAGTGATTGATTGCCTCTCCTGTCATGCCTTTTCTCAAGGTCGCTCAAGTACAAAGACATTGTCCTAGACATACCGTGGAGAGAAATACTGGAGTTACCGTTGACAAAGACGGCAAAGCGCAAAAAAGAGAGGTAGCGTTCTCCCTCGATGGGGTTCCAGCCGATGTCTGGGTAGCCTTTTGCCAGCAACATGGGGCAGCTCTGTAGGCCACAGCCTGCCAAGTACGTCACCACCTAACAGTGAATAGAATATAACAGTGAACCGTATATTCTTCTGAGCAATCTCAATCTACCTCCCAAAACAAATAAGAGTAACAACAATGTACAGCTTAATTGTGTACGTGAATAAGTGGCAACGTACAGATACAGTGCAAGAGGAAATCCTACTTTGTCAAGATCAGGTTCCTCCAGTGCAAGTGCCAAACCGTTGTTGTCCATTACGGAGGAGGCAGCCACATCCAAAGGAGTGGATCCTCTCATCGATGGGGAGGCTGTAATAAACCCAAAGTAAATATACAATACCCAGTGCCTATCCTGTACCTGCTGAATGCTCCAGTTTGCTGAATGAGGGAGCAACATTCGCTGAGCAGCAGGGGGCAATGTTTCTATGCTAGAACTGCACGCAGGGCTAATGTGCTAACTGCTGTCGAATACTGCTACAAAAGAGCGTTTCTGCTGACGCTTTGCAATAGGTAGTACTTTTGAAATCCACAGGGCTTAGCGATGCTTGTGGAAGCGCATTAGACTGGAGCTCTTTGATGCATCACAGCGGACAGATGAAGGCTTTTCCTGTAACACTGCGTATGTCTCGTTAGTTTCTGAGGGAATAGATTTAATCAAAGGCATGATTTAATCAAATCAATGACATCAAATAATGTCTGTAGTGTGCCTGGGGAAGAAACTCCCTGGTTAAGAAACTCCCTGGTTGGGTACTGTGGCATTACCATATAGCAAACGAATGGGAGATGAGTCATCCGTTTGCTTGATGTTTAATGAATCAACACAATGCACAGAGAGCACACACACACCCACACACACAGGCAATTCTGAGGTGTTGAACTAAAAGCTCCCTTATAGCTAGCCTAGTCCTGTGGTCTCCATAGGGATGTGCAGTATATAGCTACCGTTTTAACGAGAGCACTGCCTACAACGTTTTCTCTTTAGCACCTCCCAGGCAGGGTTCCTTTTCCAGCTATTTACGGTGCTCGCCGACCTTTGTCTGCCGGCTCACACTGGAGCATGACGCGCATGACACACCATGACAAGTCAGGGGCATTGTGAGGGAAAATACCCACTGTACAGCAACGTTGTCTTGACTCGCTTCACTTGATATGTGATTATATCGTGTCAGTGGTTTTCACGTCACGACTCATGACTCCAAATAGAAGTGGTTTGCGTCAAATAATACACAGTGTTATGCGGTACAGCAGTATTGAAACATTTAGTTTTAATACCCACCTAAGCCTACGCTGCTGTTCTCCAGTAGGTAGCTAAGGTGGTCAAACATAGCCTTCTGGTTCTGACGACTGATTCGACAGAAATAACACAAAAAGCGACAGCAGCTGGCCACCATCTTGGGAAAGGCAATTTCCTTGTGGACAAACATAGTTACAAGACACATTTACAACTGGTGTACACAGTTATCTTAGAAGCGACAGTATGTGTGTCTCTCAAAACAGTACAAATCATATGCCTATTGATTTGAAAGTGGTTGAGTTTGGTATTTCAATATAATAATCTAATTTCTGTTTGCCATACTGTAGGCCAGATCCTATTAAATATGCTTTACATTTATATTACAAAAAAGTTCTAAAATGGATACCTCCACACAGACAGCCATCTGCATTCTAGCCTGATCGCCATTCATCCCACACTAACATTTCTGTATTCGCCACAGACCTAGTCAAACATGCACTACCTGGGACTTGTCTCCTCCCAGGACATTGACCATAACCTCCATGACGGTCTCGTGCATGCCAAGGACTCTCATCAGGTTTGGGTGCTGATAGAACACCTTGTTGTTCATGATATCGCTGGATGAGGAAAGGAAATCATTCTGAATGAATGTGGCACGTGTCACCAACTTACACAGAGTAGTGTGTTTTTTGGGGCGTTTTCATTGTCCACAACATTGCAATTTGATTGGCTAAATATGTAGTGAGAATATTTGACAGAGCAGTTATAGCGACAGTCGCAGAGTTTTCTCAGGGCATTTGCTTTGCTGATAGCTGGCAGGATGTAATATAATGGAAGTAGATGCAGGGAAACTGTCTATTGCAGGGGTCCTCAGAGGTACTGCAGGGGGTCCTCCAAAACATTTGATCTCAAACATATTTTCTGACTGAAAGATAGGGGGTGATATTTATTTCCTATGTGCTCATGAAGGCCTTTGAGGATATAAGACGACGATAATACAAAACTAATAAACGATGTCTGCATAGCGCAACACTGAGACCAGTACCTACCCTAGTCCATCAATCATGAGCTTCTCCTCTTCCTTGCCCATGCGGACTGACAGCAGAGATCTGATCTGACCCAGAGAGGCCAGCAGGTTGATGGCATCCTGGACCGATGCGGCGCTGATGGTGTAGCCTTTCCTCATGGCCCGCAGGAGCTCCCCAATGCTGTCGTACTGCCTCCGCAGCAGGCTGAACATCTTCCTCACCAGCTCTGGGTCCTGGATGTGGCACTCTTGGGCCCAGCTCACCATGGTCTGTGAGATCAGCTCTTTCAGGTTGGCTGAACGGAGTGACATGGATGGCCACTTTGTTAGATTGTAAGAAGGGTAAGGATGAATACTTTCCATTTATGATAGCCTTTCATTTTGTAGTTTTGGCTTGTAATTTTAGATAGTTCTTTTAAATTTGAGAAACAAATTAGCTCTGTGGTCAAGTCCAGTTTTTTCCATTTGAGGC
>JAODTR010000015.1:3057315-3071554 GCA_025399935.1 Amblyopsis rosae
TTTACTTTGTTCAGCACTTTGGTCAACCATGGTTGTTTTAAAAATGTGCTATATAAATAAAATTGACATTGACATTGTACAGTACAATCTGGCACGACAGAAAATGTATACGAGCAATACAAATGTGACATGCTTTACATCAAACAGTAGTGAAAAAAGCATGCATTACTTGGTGTTCAACACAATATGATAAGATATTCTCATTCTATGAAAGATCTATGAAGATGTTCCTAAAACACAGTGTGTGTTTGCTGTATAAGAGTCCCTTTATTTCTGGTTAATGACTCCTGGCAAGAAGCCAGTGCTGTACCACATGCTAGACAGTTCAGAGCTAGAACAAATATGCCAATAAACATTACATCCACGTTTCTACACTGAAGTAATGTGTCTCTCATGTTCCCTCTATCTTAGTGGATAATTAAACCGTAAAATACTATCTCATAAGAGGTCGACCTTCACTGCCTTTATCTATAGATCAAATTATAAGACACATACTGTACATACTGTCTAAACCAGTACCATTTGATACGCACTGTCCAAATTACAAACAAAATATCACACAAAAGGCCTTTTAAAAGAGCCATCACTTGCCTAGGTGTTAACCCATGCTTGAGTGTCATAAAAGCTCTCAGAAAGAAATGCAGCCCTTCAAAGTCTTTTGCAAGACTTCAGTCTAGCTAAAGCAATACTGCTGTATCATTTTACTCCTCAATGTCTCCTTTTCCAGAGATGCAATCGGTAGTGTGTGTGTGTGAACGAACAATGTCAGTCATTCCTCTTTACCCTTTACAAGCTCATTCGCAAAAGGCATTGGTACAGTTCCAGTGAAGCGAAAAAGAAGCGGCGTTATGTAAAAGGAGGTCTGTTGGGTATTAATAGCACAATATAGTGCAACAAAGGCATGAGAGACATTTCTTTTGAGAGCTCATATGTGGTTTTCCCTTCATTGAAGCTGAATCTCTAGTACATGTACAATTCCTGTTTGAAACCTGTAGCTGCTGGATAAACAAACTGTACCAATTCAACAATATACAGCTCTGCGTGCAATTTACATAAACATGGTTTCCATATTGACATAAAGCACCCCAGTTACTTTATTATGTTGTCCCAGTGACTGTTGACCGATCTGTGTAATACAAACCAGAGGTTGGCATTTGTGCAGTTATTCTGTGAGTGTGAAAGTTACAGTCACTGGTAACTAATACCCTTGATGAAAGGGTTGGGCAGGCATGTTCTGCATAGAGAAACGACATTTCAACACAGATACATGGACCGCTAGCAGCTGTCTTTGGTGCGGTCACACATGTCCTTGTGGTAGCCATCGTGCTACTGTAGCAATTTATACTAATGGCGGATAGCCATCCGTCACAGTAGGACCAAATAAGATTGCTTCCGCTTTTCTTTTTTTCCTTCTCCGGGGAGTAATGGCAAATCCCACAGTGACTCTTGTGTCCTTAGGGTGCCATGAGACAAAGTTATCTGAAGGGATAGAAGTTATGGCTGGAATCGCGGTACGGAATCCATCTTGTCTACGCTGCGTTCTGTCAGACCCACAGCACTTTAGGTTGGCAGTGAATAATACCTCTGACTCAAAGCACGCCAATTAGAAAGGGGCCTCCCAGAGACACGTGAAGAGGGAATTCTGAGAAACAGGTGTAGGGGAACAGTAAGCTGGAGAAGATTTAGTAGTAGAAAAAAAAAGGTCTGACTTTGTGTAATTGAAACTCCTAGACACTCCTGGTTCATTGCTGAATCAGGACCTTGCGTGCTCTGAAGCGAGGGGAAAATGGGAGGGTGCCAAAGATTTAAACGTTTAGCTCACCAAGGGCAGTATAGGCACTTCTGGCTCTGATAGATCCATGCCAGTATTTAGGCAATACAATCAATTAACATGTTTTTAAAAAGGCCACCAAACAAGCAGAAACAAGAAAATACTAATAAACAGACAACCCTGCAGGAAAAACACACGCGTTCCACTTCTTCTCCACCTCTTAACTTAAATTAAATGTTAAATGCAGAGGATGAATTTCGCTACATGTATGTGTATGTGACAATAAAAGCACCTTTAACAAACACGGTGGACGTCATCACAAGCCAGTCTCCTAATCAGTCAGCGTCACACATCCACTAAGGCATTTCTTCAGACATCAGGGTCAAACCAAACCCAGTGGAGAGGTTGTCTTCCAGTGTCTACAGTCACTGCTACAGCCCGGATTAATCCATCTGCAATGTTCCCACTTCTTGTTGCCAAAATCCACATTGGAATATACACTTACAACTAGACCTGGATCTAGCAGCAAGGGGCAGAATATTCCTCAAAAGTTAATAGTAATTCCATGGGCAGATAAAAGTCTTTGTAATAAAAGAGAAGAAATGTTCATCTCCAAATAATGATTTTATCATGATGCTGGAACAGGCTAATTCTTTATTAATAACATTTTTCCAAAAAATGCAGTATGTTATATGAGGAAGTGCAGTGTTAAAAACAAATAGTAAAACATTTTTAAAAGTATATAGTAAAAAAAGTACAAAATATATAAGAAATTAGAAAAAGTGCCTGTCTTTGTCACTATGGATTTCTACCTCAAGGTCAAAAAAACACGGAGGTGTGTCTGATGACAATTTGCAATCAGTGTCTTAGTCTGAGGCTACAGTATCACATATATTACAATAATGCAGATATAACTGTGATGTTTCCTTGTCTGCGTTTGCAGGTCGATGCGAATACATGTGTGAAATGTATTCAATCAGGAGGAGACTCTATGGATTTACGACCAGCTCTCCTTCGTCTCTCTCTCTCTCCACCTCTACAGCTCCTTCTCCCCCAGAGCTTCTGCTCCACCATATTACCATAATGAAATTGAAAAAGAAATGGACACGGCTGCCGCCCCATGTCTGTGGCAGCGCGACACCGGCAGACAAATAGAGCCAGTGTTGTGGGCGCAAAAACGCCGGCCTTCCTGCCATTTGTACAACCCCCACCCAGCCAGCATTGAGACATAGGCGGTAAACAGAGAAGTGGAGGCCTTAAGAGCCAGCATGCAGTGAACAGTGGCTTTAACAAGTGGCCTAAGACACCATAATAACCATTATAATAGAGTAAATATTGCACTGCATCCCATAGAGAAATGTTTGTGCCGCCCACGCAGAGGGAAGGTTGGAGGAGAGTCTTGCTCCAGGGTACTACAGCAGGGAGGGTGTGCTCTAACATTCCTCCCCCACTGGCCAACCTACTGTAAGCGCGTCAGCGTAAGAAATGTGAATGTAGTTTAATAGAAACAACGGTCTTACATGGTGCAGCCTGCTCCAACTCTTTGGGCTCCTCCTCCATCTTCTGAGACTGGCCTTTAATTTTGTGTACCAGGGCCAGCAGGCGACCTTTGATAGATGTGTCCTGCTCCTCTTCCTCTTCCTCCATAGGGATTCCTGAACACACACGCGCACACACTAAATGAAGCTTGCAGATGCACATACATTCTGTGTGGACTTCATGGCCTTTCCTCCCAGTCACTGACGTGTGTTACTGTACAGTACATTCGCTTTGCCCATTCCCTTGGAAACGGCTGCAGTGTTTCCTATCTGTTGTGACTGTGTGTGTCAAGTGACAGGCAAGTGCTGTCCAGCAAGACAGAGGAACCCATTAGATCAGTAGGCACCCTGGAGGGTTTAGTGATTCAATTATTTATCAAAACATGGGCAAGGCACAGCAATCTGGACAGGCACCGAACCCTCACACCTCTGCTGGGAGAGGAAGAGAGAGGCAGGGAGCGAGACAGAGAGAAAGAAAGAGAGAGAGAGAGAGAGAGAGAGAGAGAGAGAGAGAGAGAGAGAGAGAGAGAGAGAGAGAGAACACCATTCCCCTGCCATTGACAGCTAAAACAAACAGTGGTGATGGTTATATGATATATTACACGGCGTATTAGACACGCTGACAACAAAGAGAAAATTGACACTGTTGCGAGGCTTTTACGTTTCCCATTGGAAAGCCTTGCATCAGCACCCTCTGTTCAAGTCTCCCCCCCTCCCCCTCCCCCTCCCCCATGGTAGCTGTCATTTTGCTGTTTCACCCGCATGCCAGAACATCGGGCAGCCAGCTACCTACTGCAGAGCTTCTGATAACAAGCGTGTCTTGGAGCTATCACAACATGGTGTTACTAGAGTCAAATGAGTCGCTACGGTGACGGAGGCGTCTCACCGCAGTGGAGGCGCAGCTCATTGTGGAAGTTGTACAGCTCCTCCTGGATCTCCTCTGGACACGCACAGTCCGCGCCCATGCTGAAGTTTAGCAGCATGTTGATCTGGAACGTATACCAAGACACACACACAAACACAATTGAATTCTATTCTTATTTCACGTGACATCTCTGCATTTTATTTCTCCCTGGGCACTCACACATTGAAGGTCACCTGTTTTTATGACATGTCACCAAGGCCGATACGTTATAAAACCAGCAGGGAAATGCCAAATATGTTTCTAGTAGTGACCTGGTGTGTGTGTGTGTGTGCGTGCGCCTGGCAAACACTGGAACACATTCTGAAATCCTTGAGGCTTATTACGTTGCGAGAGTGCTTTGGAGAGCAAGGTTGGATGGTTCTTACTCCTTTTAAGTAGACAAGGGGTGTACTCTGGGAAAATGAGAGAATGACACCAAACCAAATGAGAATAATGGGTGTGGAAATCAATGACCCGTGTACGTGGCCGGCTACACAACCCAAATCACATCAGCGGTAGAACCCCTCAGTAGTGTTGTGATCACGAGGGTGGTGAAGAGCAAACCATCCATCATGTGCCAATGTATAAAGATGTTCTCTCCAATAATGAGGTTAACTGCAGCAGATGTTTGGACGACGTCAGCATGCGAGTGATCCGGGCAGCAGTTCAACGGCTCAAAACTGATTTATGGGATTGGGGACATGAAGCTAACAACCAAAAACGGCTAACCTTTGCATTTTGACAATATAATGCTGGTATATATCAAGGCAACGCCCACACCATATAGTTACACAGAGTACAGGCCAGCAAAGCATGTCCATAAGGCAACTCTCTCAAAACCCGGCTGCGTAATTGCTCTGGCTTTTACCTTGTGAGGACCGAAGTGAACTTTGCAGCTTCAATTCACATCACTTTTACATTGTAGTGTTTACAAGTCGTTTACTGTAGCTAGCTACAGTAGTTCCGTAATCAATCCTGTGACATTTCAGTTACAAAATGGTTTCTTGAAGGGAACCTTCCGCCAACAAGCTGTGTGGAGGACAGTTGGCCCTCTCTCACCTGTTCTTGTGGCGGTGAGCGGAACTCCTTGGTCTTCTTGGCTGTGACGGCGGCCGACATGTTGAGGGCCAACATCAGCTCGTTGTAGCGGAACTTCTGGTTGTGCTGCAGCTTGGAGACGAAGCTGTCGGAGAAGGACACGATGGCCTCGATGCGATGCTTCAGCTCGCAGTCGCAGAAATAGTGCAGCAGCTCACACATCTAGGGAACGGACATGCGCGCGCACACACACACACAAATAATTAAAAGTCACTTCCACACACCTGTACGACTACCAGAAATAGCTCTATATCCCTGTCTAGTGTCTAAACCAGTAACATGCTGTCATCAGCCCGAAGATCATAGTTCAATATGAACCATTTCATGTCTGGCTGACTTGTGACTTCACAGTCATTATCCATAGCATGTTACGACAGTGTAGTCTGAACCAGTATCAGAGAAAGAATCATCATATTGAAGGACCATTTCTCCAAATTTTTTCATCAAGGCTTCAATTATTAGGTTTCCAATATTTCTCTGTGCAATCACTACCTGTCGCTTGACGGGTTCGGGTAGCCTCTTCTCCAGCAGGCCTTTCATTTGCTGCTTAGCATCCTTAGCTGCCTCCTCCCCCCCAGCATCCAGTGCCTTCTCCTCCCCCGTGAGGCCTTTCTTCTCTGTAGCTTCGATGGCTACCTCCTCCTGCTCCTCCCCAAACACATTTGGGTCTATGAGGAGTAGGATCTTCTGAACGTCCTCGCTGCCGAGTACTCCCATGGTTAGCAGAGTGCTAATTAGCTTCAGCATTGGCACAAACTGGTACTCCACACTGCCCCCTACTGGATCTCTTATGTGATGCCCGCCCCCTTGGACGGCTTCCGACAACATCTGAATGGACTTCTCCTTCAGCGCGTCCAATGGGATTTGGGGGCTGTACAAGTGCTGTTCCCGTTTGGTGGTTATAAAACAGGGCGGGGCGAAGTTGAGGCGGGGCTTGAGCGAGGTGCTAAGCCCCACCCCCGGCGGGAGGTGCCTTTTGGAGGCGTCCGAGAAGAGGCGGATAGAGCGCGTTTCGGCTGTGACGGGGATGATGAACTCGTTGTTCATCATGAGGCGCGCCTCCTTGGCCGTCTCCAGGTGGATGCTGATGAGAACGCTGTAGAAGCCCTCTCGCAGCATCCCCGACAAGTATTGGTTGTCGATGGTGTACAAGAGCTGCGATTGGTCCAGGTGGCTGCAAAGGGCGTGGGCCACACGCGTGTTGCCTAGCGCGCACAGGGCGCAGTAGAGCTTCAGGGTGTGATAGTGGAACTTCCTCATGTCCTCCTGCTCAGACAGCTCCATGATGTCCACGCACCTATGGAGCGATGGAGAAGACGTTACTGGTGAAATATATGAATGTTCACCTTCACCTTCAGTGTCTGCTTTGTTATTTGGGCCGCCACAACCCTGCTGCAGCTCACTGTTTATGTGAGAAAACACAACAGATCTAGGGAAAGGCGTAGAGAATGGTGTGAGCTTAGGGACCGTTTCACTTCACCATGTAATGTAATGTAAGCAATGTAAGAATATGACGCTGAACCACATCATTTTATAGAGTGTTCTGTTGGTGTGTGTGTTGTCCTTGCTAACACACTTGTGTGGAATAAGTGAAACACCATTAAGTCAGGCATATTCAACCCTGGTGCTGGGGACCCACTGTCCTGCATGTTTTACATGCCTCCCTGCTCAAACCATATACAGTAATGGCTCCTGCACACCTGACTCAAATACATTGTGTTGTCATCTAGCTCTGCAGAAGCCTGGAAATGACCCATTCATGTGAATCAGGTGTGTTAGAGCAGGGAGACATCTATAGCATGCAGGACAGAGGGTCCCCAGGAACAGGTTTGACTAGCCCTGCGATAAGTGAAAGCTACATAAGGCCTGTGATTACCCTGTATTTTATACAGTACCTGTTCTCCTCAGGTATATGTACAGCCAGCATCTGCAGGGGCTCCACACACTGGACCATCCAGCCATGTCTCTCACTGACCCGGGCGGTCTCCGCCTTGAGGAAACTGTTAGGCATTCGACTCCACAGCACAGGGTTGATGGTTTGCACTTCCAGGCGCGGCGGACACTGGGGCACCGGGTTCTTGTGTTCACTCTTGAAGATAGCCGACGACAAGGGCATGGCATTCTGGTGAGAGAGGGGAAGAGGAGATTCTGATTGGTTGGTTGGTTGATTGACAGTTTCTACAATGAATCAAATTCTGAATGATTTGTTTGTTGACTAAGAAGAATTGCGTCAAATGCAGTAGTTACCTTTATTTTTGCCAGTTCAAACTGGAAGAGGTTCTGGCTGGTGGGTCGTACAAACACAGCAGGGAATAGTTTGGTGTTGGGTTCCACCTAGTCAGATGAGAGCAAGTAAGCAAGTAAAACTCTGCCACATCAGACACATCAAAGGGTTGAGAACATGAGCTGTAGAAAGATGCTAAGCGGGCCTACAAAGTGCGAGGGAATGATGTGTCACGGTGTACTGCGGTTCACTTTGTGTGCACTGTATGTGTACTCTGTGTCAGCAGGCGCGATGGATGACTCAGCGCTTTTCTAAAACCCTGTCGTGTTTCTGCAACTAAGGGCATAAGAAGATTACATATTTTACATTGGGATGTTTGCAACGTCTTTTCAGTTGTTGGCTTTTCTGGGCACGGAATACATTTCAACAGGAGGATAGAAGAGCTTAAACCCTCCTGTGGTGGTTAGTGAGCTACAGTAGAGGCACGATGACTTAGTGTCCATGTCAAGATGCTCCAGCAAAGGTCGGATCCATTGACAAATACAAAGTGGCGAGGTGAACAGAGGCTAAGATAACTAAGCAGGATAGATGCATGGATAGGTTGTCATAATCATCAAAACACCCCCATAACCTCTTAACAGGCTCAATAAATCACCTGGTAGGTGGTGGAGATTTCCTTGCCGTTAGCGGTGAAGGTCACCAGACCAGTGGCCAGGTCAATAAGACAGCCTATCTCCAGGTCCACGTTGCTGCGGCAAGAGGACTGGGCGCTCGTCACGTCACCCCCCCACACCATGTAGCAGTTGCTTCTCTTCAGACTAAAGCAGGATGAGGAAGCGCGGGTGGAAGAGAATGACGTACACAAACGCACAGGAGAGTTCACGCAGGGAAGGCAATGAGGTAAAAGAGGGAATTTGGCGGGGTTGCCAGTGACGACGGCCTCACCTCTCGTGGACGCGCCCGCGCTCGTCGCCCAGGGTTACCGTCACTGTCCTGTTCTTGCTGAGGTTGTAGTTGTTGCTATAGTAATGGTAGTCGGGGGTGACCCAGCCCACCCACACTCCATCGGGGTCTTGACCAGCGAACACTCTGACTGAGTGGTAGTACTGTAACCACAGCGACCACAAGACCAGGGTGAGCTAGCAGAGCAGGAACACAGCTCAATGTGTAGCAGTGTCTGTGAACAAGAGCCACTTACCGTAGTGATGCTGCTGTAATCCACAAATCTGCCTTCGTCACTGTGCTTCACCGACCTCAGTGGATATCTGTTAAGAACACAGTTTAAATGGTTGGATGTTATAATATCTAATCACCTTTACATATTTAGATGGATGTTTTGCTACAGCAGTATTGTTCAACAAGTGTACACTGGTGCAGTGGTGACACAATGGGGTCTCCAGTTCTGCCTTGGCTTCCGAACAGTTTGTTTGCATGCTACATGTACAGTTTGACCAAGCTGCAGTACCCCCTAAAGCTCCTTGCACGCTGTCCGCGGATTGCAGGTGCGCTTTACGTTGCAATGGGCTTAACACACTTATGTGTTTCATTTACTGTTTTAAAGTTAAAACGGCTCTGTTTTAACAGCAGGTTGTTAGAAAACATCAGTCAAGCGGTCAGCACCTGTGTTTGACCTTGAGGGACTCCTCCTCGTGCACACCGTTCATGTCCACGACCGGGCAGGTTTTGAACACAGCGTGGAACTCCACGGGCATGCTGAGGCGACAGAACACCATGTTGCCGTTGCTATTCTGGGTTCCGAACGTCTTGTGGCTCACTTTAAGACACGGAGGGCTGTCAATGGTGCCGTCAATCCTGGATGCCTGGGACAGAAAAAGCATGTCTCACTCGTCAAGGTTGATATTATTGAACTCTATCACAACACGCTACTGCAATGTGGTAAACAATAACGCTGTACACCAATACACAGATATGCATACATAATGAGTATAGGTGTTTGTACATTTAGAATGGGAGCATTGCTGTTTGAGCTTACTGCTATGTGGTTGTGGTTTGTTGGCACGTTGACGAAGGTGGGGAGGCGCTTGCTGAACCACATGGTGACCTCACGGTTCATGTTGACGGCGAAGGGTTCAAACCCCTCCTGGAGGCCGCACATTGTGTAGTGCTTGAAGCTGCTGGCGTTTTTCCCAAGGTTCATACGGCCCACCTGAGCCAGACCCAGACTGCACACTGGAATGAACCCTGTAGCACAAATAGGAGAGGGGAAAGAATGAGAACACACACACACACACTCACACCCAGGTGGAGAGAACGGAGAGAAAGAAAATCAATCCAGCTTTTGCTGAAAGCCCATTTAGAAGTGCCGTAATAAATAAGGGTAATTTGGCATTGGAGGGGCGGGGGCACTTATCTTTCACTTATTCTCCCAGCATGTAGGCCTAGGTTAACGGCCTAGCTTAGGTTAACGCATCAGTGTCTGCTACCTCTCCACGTACAAAAGGTTTCATTGAACGCTGTCCTCAACAAAACGCCAAGGCCGCACAACCTTACCACTGGCTCGGTGCTCACCTTATCTGTCGGCCATCGGCTGTCAGGCATGCCGTCGTCATCGTAAGATCGCGCGTCACGAGCGTACAGTACGGTACACTACCTCCACACTACGTACCGTCCCCAGTGTCAAAGTCGGCGAAGCACAGCTCCGAGCCCTTGCTAGTGATGAGGATCTCTCCGTTCAGGGTGAAGATCATGGACTTGTCCTCCATGTTGATCATGCAGCCCACCACATCCCCGGCACGCCAACTCCGCCCGAAGAAGCGGCTGCCCATGTTCAGGCGGTGACCCTGCATACAGAAATACATTTGATTACAAATCTCATATTTCTATACATGTATCTCTCACATTTCAAAATCTTCTATTTCATATCTCACAAATCTGTTAACCTTTCAAAAATGTTTTAACTAAATGTACAATGTAATGTAAACTTAATGTAAAACAGTGCCAATATTTTCAACCCACATAGTAGTATAATAACAATAAAACATTGTTTTAATAAGGAAAATCCGCTGCATAGGAAACAAAGCAAAGTGTAGTTAAACACCATTATGCTGTATCACCTTGCATAGCGGCACTCTTACCCTATATCCATCGAAGACGAACGCCTGCTCATCTGTACCCAGTTCAACGTCTGGTTTACAACCAGGTCTGGCCCAGCCCACCCTCATATCTCCCCCTGTCACCGCCTCGAACTCGAAGTACCACTTCCCGGTCCTGACGGCGTATGTCCTTTCCACTCTGAAGAAGCGCACCTTTTCCACGCTCAGACGCTCCACCACATGACCTACTGGATAGGAGGAGCAGCCGCAACATCAGCATTAGGACAGCAAGTCTAAATAGAAGCTTTCACAATGTTTGATGTCCACCCAAAGGCTCCAGAGCGCTTCTTTCCAGCGCATGTTGCTAGGCTACAAAAACACCGACATTGACTATTCCAGTGTTGTTCTAAAAAGTTGAACTGTTTTCAACTGAAATTAAATGTTTTTGCACCGAGGGCGGTGTAAAGTGTAACTGCACCCTAAAATGTGTTTTTTGAGCTGTAAACGAAGTAATAGGATTGATCTGTGATGAGACACATCAATGTTGGTGTTACTGTAATATTGACAAAATTCCAATAAAAAAAAAATCTTAATATTATGGGCTGAAAACAAAACTAAGCGTCATATCTGTTAAAAATCACCCCAGGGCCTGCTGGTTTTCAACGGTACACTTACTACGCTCATACGTCATCAAATAAAAATGTTAACAATCACTCCTCTCACTCAGCTCCTTGACAAATTTTTTAAAGCTGTAGTGGCTGGAGTCAGGCTCAGAGCTGGTATTGGTGCAGTTACACTTCAATGTCTTTAAACGATGACGGGCAAACTCACCACCTTCCTGGTCAGAGGGTTCAATGTTGTATCCATAGCCAATCAGAGTGCGGATAGCCTCTCTGAGACTGTCCCTGTTGGATTTCTTGGTGCGCTCGTCTAGCAGAGCATAAGGTACCAGCCGGGGATTACGCTTACTCTTTAGATCCTGCAAGGATCAGAATTATGGTCGGCAAAATATACTAACACGCACACGCACGCACGCACGCACATCACACATTATCTACATACAAATACACACTTTCACGTTTCATCATTTTGGTAATTACAGTTTTTATGCGGGTAAATGTGCTAGTATGTTACAGATACTTGGTTTCATGCTCTGTCACTCCTTGTCATTTAGGGGCCAATTGGCTGTTTGTTGCCATTACGGCTATTTAATATCTTCTCCTCATCCATTACATATTTAATTATGGAAATAAGGAAGTGGGGGTTGGGTGTCGTGTCTCTCATTTAGCCCTATGCACAAATGCTCCCAGTTTCTGTACTTTTACAGCAGAACTGGGAAATATCAGACCACATAAAAGCCCTCTGTCGAACATGTAGAAAAACACACATACTATAGGTAGTAAGGTTTAAGTGCCCTATAGAGCCTTAAGAGAGTAATGTTTTGTTCCTCATATTAATGTCTTCTGTTATTATTGTACCATACTGGTGGGTGCTGTACCTGTTGTATACCATAGGTCCATCCCTGCTTGATACGGTCCCTGGCCCAAACGTTGTGGGCATTCTCTGCCAGCTTGTCCACCAGCAGCTCTTGACTCGGGCTTAGCTTTATGTCAGACAGGTCCAGGGGTGTGGGCTTGTAACCATTGGACATCATGTAGCTACGGGTGATATTAAGATATTATAGCACAACCTTCACTCAGTTAATGGATTCTTTGTTAGCATTATTCACTTTATTGTATATACTACCTACATATAGTGTATTTAGATATTTCGTTTAGAAAGAACTATTGTGCTTTCATAATTATCTTTGGGAATACTGGACACACTTACTTCTTGGGAAGTTTGATCTTTTTGAGGTTGTCGTCTGCATTGGGGTTTACTTGCACCACATGACAGCCTAATGCTAACAAGGTCCTGTGGGAAGGAATGTAATCAAGGCCACATACAGTAACATAACATAACATAACATATCAATCTTTCAAATTTTTACACATAGTCAATCCTTTCTGTTAATGTAGAATTCTGAGAGTAGCAAAGAGTGATAACAAAGAGGACTTTATTCACGTGTGCTATCGGCATTTGACATTAACCTCAAATGTGTTTCCAGTAGTTCAACTGAACCAAAAGGGAGCATTCAAAGCCTATGCTTTGAGAAGACAACACAAATGACATCAAATGAGTTTCACTTGTTATTTTCACACTCCCTGAAAGGATAGACATTCAGCTCCAACGAGCATAATGCCACTCTGAGTGGCACTCATAGTCTCAGATGTATCAGTACAAATGTGACGGCATCAAACCATCTTTCCTATTTATCGTCTATATGTACAAAAAAGACACAGGTACAAAGAGATACGTGTGCTCTAATGGAAACAGTGATTGAAGATGCATCGTGAATTATAAGATCATTTGAGTTGTTTTTAGGTGGTGTGATGAGGGCAAAATAAGCCAGTTCACTCCATTATTGTAAAGGAAACAGTGTTTGACAAAATGTTGACTTGTACTCAGATACCTTTTCTCTCAAGCTGATGGGTATTCATTATTGTGTAAAAAATATTCATCAATAATGCTTAGCTTACTTCAGGGTTTCTGTTGACATCTGAAGGTTGTAGTTCTTTTCTGTTTCCGGCAGTTTGGAAAAATCAACCAGGCAGGGATGCTGTCGCTTATTATCGTCCCGTATCTAGGAGAAGAGCAAAGGATAATGAAACACAATACAAACTTCTCTTCCTTAAAATGGTGTTTAATTAGCAGATATGGGTGACTGTACTGTACATGAAAACATGTACTAAACTACCGTATACACACAGTATGAAATGCACAGAATTACAGTTCACAGTTAAAGGCATTGTGAACCAACAGGGATGTGGTTTAACTACAGGGTGCTTCTGGTTGCAGTGATAAGACAGTCTTCTCTAGTGCGCATGTAATGGAAGCAGAGGAAAAACAAAGGCGCATGTTTTCTTGGGGGAGATAGTGAGGTGATGTGACTGGAGTCCCATGGGGAAGGTGTAATTCCTATCTTTACTGCTGTGCCTTATGGCAAATATCCCCTCTGGTTGAATCCTCGCCATCGGCAGTGTGTGTTTACCAAGAAAACATGCACGGCTGCGTACAGGTTTGCAGCTGTTTGTGTGTCCATGAAGACCAGCCAGCTCTTTTGTGAATAGTACAAGTACTCTGCGAGTACTGTTACTATAGCAATATATATAGCATATACCACTGAATCTAAAACATACAAAGACTAACAAAGACTAATAAAAATGAACTGCCATTTATAAACTACAGTACTGTACCATCATATCTAATATGTACATGTAATTTGGCTATTAGGCTCACTTAGACACTGACACCTTTTAAAATCATAGACCTATCCAGGCCCAAAACAGTGCAAAGCGGGAACGCAAGTGTTATTTTCCCATCATTTGCGCCCATTTGAGCGCCCATGTGTGTGTTCGTCTAAACATGAGGTGTGCTGTAGCGCATTGTTGGCGCATTGCTATCTTGAGGCAGCGAAAAATTTAAACTGTTTAAAAGTCAATGGCATGGTGCATTTTCCAGTTAGTAGAGCTACACTCTCCGGGAACCATCACCTTATCGTGGTGGAGAGGTTTGGGTGCCCCCATGAACCTGAGGGCTGTGTTGTCTGGA
>JAODTR010000015.1:3080189-3097057 GCA_025399935.1 Amblyopsis rosae
GGCTCCAGACAACACAGCCCTCAGGTTCATGGGGGCACCCAAACCTCTCCACCACGATAAGGTGATGGTTCCCGGAGGTTCCCGGATGGTTCGAACTAATGTCCCATAATGCGGATGTGACTTAGGCTCTCTATTGTTTTGGGAGAGTTCGTCCAGCTCTTTGTCCCTGCGTACTGTACATTCTAGGCATACCTTTGTCTGCTGTTAATAACAGCTACGATTGGTCAGAGATGCTCTGTTAGCCGTTCAGTGCTGGTTTGTCAACACTTGGTGACTAACACGAGAGCAGTTGGTGGGGTTAGCAGCTGACGGCAGCCAGACCACTGTCAGCTGATGTAGGAACGCCGGAGCCATCCCTCCCATCTTTCTCCCCCCACCCTTTCCCTCTACTGTGAACCCATAACACCTCTCTCTTTCTCTCTCTCTCTCTCTCTCTCTCTCTCTCTCTCTCTCTCTCTCTCTCTCTGACACAGAGCAGGAGTCACTTTGTTTTTTTCTGCTTGCCGCTACATGTTAACCTCCTGTCCCCCACCCCCCTCGCTCCTGATGAACTAAGTTTAAGGAATTAAGGTTGACTGTTGACTCTCCAGAAATGAGTTGTCGCCTTCTTACTTTCTCTACATTCACTCTGTCCCCCTCCCCAATCTTAGTAGGAGAGGCCCTCGGGTTCTTGGAAGCTCATTCGTACTCTCTAGAGTCGACGTTTGTCTGCCATAGCTTGACCACAATTGTTATATTTCCCACTTTGACATTTAAATTACATTGTATCTGAATAATGGAGGCTGGTGAGTAGTTTTGGTTAGTTTTGTTAAGGTATGATGCAGTGTGAAGGCGATGGAAAAAGTTAAACATTGCATTCACATTTGGTTTGGCCTAGTCTCTGCTAAACTGTGCAATTCCTTGCTTTAAGGAATCATATGTTTTGTCAGTTATTACTAATACTTAGCCACAGGATCTCTTCTTGCCATTCTTCTTGCTTCTTTCAAGTATTTCTTCAGACTTCCACAAATATCACTAATTCTTACCTAATATATTAGAAATGTACATGTCTATTTTGAGTTTACATCCCTAATTATTCTAGTTTATTCCCTAAACTTGGCTGCGTCTGAAAGGCAGAACTACTTGGCCAATGCGTTATCGATTTACTAGGCTGAATGTTTATGATTCTTGTCTTTACTGTTTCAGCTGTGCTGACAGTGGACAACTCTGTGGTGGATTTGGAGACCATTGAGGCGCTATATGAAAATGTAAGTAATCAGAAGAGGCCTATAAAGACACCTGATACTGCGAGAAAAACTGGAGCAGCCAATTCGTTTTTTTATTGCTGTAAACAATTTAATATAGGCTCTTGGTCTAAAGCATGCAGAATATATCCAGTAATACCTGCTTCTTGCACCATACATGCAAAATGTAAGCTTATATCTTATCATGCACCATGCAATGTCAAGTTGTGTGTCATTCCAGAGGGCCACCAGTGATGAACTTGAGAAAATAAAGAAGCATTATGAGACGTCCAAAGAGGATGAAGTCAAGCTGCTGGACAAACCTGAGCAGTAAGATCATTTATTTAAACTCATGTAAACATATACGGTATTGTGACATTTATCTTAATACGGAACATACTCAATGGGCTAGTGATTATGAGATGATGTTAATATGCAATTTATAATAACCTTTTAGCCTTTTCTCATAAGTACTGCTGATATCTTTCCAGGTACAGTATATATGGTCACCATCGGGTAGAAACCACACACTGTATTTGCAAAAACCTCATATATGCAAAAAGAAAATTTCAGGAAGAGCGAACAAATGGTCTTGCTTCTAAAGTAATGCATAAAACATGCAGAAAAGTATTTTAGATATGTTTCAACACATATTGAATTGCTATTCACAGTAAAAGTATTGTTTGGACTCCTTAATCTAATATAAATGTAAATATCCTTACTGTGGAGATGGCAGTGGCAAAGGCCACACACAGTACTGTGAACCCAACAACAGTTCACTTCAGGCGGATAGAGAGTCTGCGGTTTTATAATCTTCTTCTATTGGTGGATTTGCTTGCTAATTGGAGCAGATTTCACCACCCAAAGTCATTTTATGGTATATTGAAAGATGAGGATGTGTGTGTGTGTGTGTGTGTGTGCGTGTGTGTGTGTGTGTGTGTGTGTGTGTGTAATTTTAGTCGTCAAGAAGTATTTATTGTGACTATTTTAAGTTATATCCTTAAGTTATATCCTTCCCTCAGAGGTGTAGTGGACTCTTCTCAGGAAACATGTTCAAATATCCTTACATGTCAGGTTCACATAGTCCCCCATAGTGTCGGGGGTTAAGCAGCGCTGGCCCCGGTTAATGAGGCCCTGTTAGGCTGGTCTCTGCCTGTTTCCATGTTTGACCAAGCCTGTCGCTGCCTCTTCCCACCCCTCCCTGGGTGTACCTCCACCAGCGTGGCCTAATCACACAGGATGTTCCCACTCCGCTCCCCTCCGACACACCACTGTTTACACCACGTCGTGCCGCATCAGGCCAGAGCTACCTTTGATCACTCGCAGCGCGCCGCTCGCTCGCCTCTCTTCGCTCTTTGCGTGAACCTCCCATCCCCACTTCCCTCCCCCGGACCTTTCAAACGCGGCCAGGCAGGCAGCGCCGCTCATGGCTATCAGCGGGTCTCAGGGTCACCCCAGCAGCAGCAACACTGAGATCAGCCTCAGCCTCAGCCGCCATTGCCGAGCGGGGAAGTGCAGCCTGCCAAGGAACCCAAAATTGTTCTTCCTGCTGGACATTTTGTTTAATCCTGCCATAACACATCGCGTCCCTGTCCTCACCCCACGCCTCCCTCCCTCCACCTGGTTCTCCAGGTTTCTCTACGAGCTCTCCCAGATCCCGGACTTCGAGGGCCGGGCCCACTGTATCATCTTCCAGTCTGTCTTCACGGACAGCATTGCATCCGTCCGTGGCAAGGTGGAGATCATCTCCAACGTCTGCAAAGTGAGACCACCGCCACGCCAAAAACACCCACCAACACGAAGGATGGTTTATCACCGTCTAAACACTGAGCTGATGTAGTCTGTGTGTGTGTGTGTCTTTACCAAGGAGCTTCTGGGGAACGACAGCGTTCGAGAGGTGATGTCTCTGGTCCTGGCATTTGGGAACTACATGAATGGAGGCAACAGGACCAGAGGCCAGGCCGACGGCTTTGCACTGGACATCCTCCCCAAACTGAAGGACGTCAAGAGCAGGGTAACCACAAGACCCACCCTTTTAATAGAAAGCCCTCCTTTGTACCTTTGTGAGCCAAAGTATTCAGTTGATAATAGGAGATAAATGTGCTGTATGTAACAACAACAACCATTCAGTTGTAGTTTTCCTCTACTTGTTCTGCCGGGTGGTTCTTTAAAGGCTACTCTTTATTTGAGTTGTGGATGAAATGTTGTTATTGCAATTTAATGTGTAATGTGGTCAATAAACTATACTCCATCCTTTTATTAACATTTATTTCTTTCTCAGGATAATCGTATCAGCCTTGTGGATTATGTGGTGTCATACTACTTGCGCAATCTAGATCAGGTATCCTTAAATGGACACATTCATCTTCTTTAATGATGAGCTTTCCCAGCATATGTGACTGAATGAATGAATGCATCTGTGTTTCTTTGTATTTCTCTGTAGCATGCAGGGACAGACAAAAGTGTGTTTCCACTACCCGAGCCTCAGGCCCTTTTCCTGGCTGCGCAGGTTAAGTTTGAAGACCTCACCAAGGATATCAGGAAGATGAAAAGGGATCTAACTGGTAAGATTTGACCTTTTGTTGAGGTTTTTATTAATAATCCTTATTTGATATGAAAGGTACATGTCTGGGTCATCTGAAGACCTCAGTGTTTTTGGCTTCAGTGTAAATCCATGCACGTGATTATATATGCTGTCTTTCTTCAACGGAGCAATTTAGATGTAAATGTTAATCGCATGTGCTCTTCCTGCACTCTTCAGAAAGATGTCTGGGTGTATTCGGGGCCTAGGGTGGCCTGAGGCACCTTTTCCCAGTTTCTAGACATTGTGTCATGCCTTAACAGCCATATCATCATAACACCACAACCTCACCCCCCTCCCACAACGTTTTACGACAGACGAAAGGAGCGTTCTAGGAGTATCTTCATGCGATCCGGGATCAGAGCACTCAATGTGGAACATAAAACACAAATTTCGCTCCCTTGATGAGATATCAGGGCGGACCGCTGGTGCCTGAATGGACAGTAGTGGGGTCAGTCTTTAGCGCTAACGGCACTGTCCACCAAGGTAGCAAGCAACCGCCCTCGTGGGTGAGACAGCCAGTCTGTTAAGACTCGACCAGGGCCACGCGGGGGTTAAAGGCGGTGCCCTCCAGCGCCCTCGGTGTCTGTCGTTATTTAAATCAACCAATAATAAGGCATATGAAAGCAATTAGATATGCTCGGCAACTCTCCCCTCTGTGTTTTTTTTTTTTCGATCGCTGTTAAAGCCGCTCCTTTCTGACCTGGGGGAAAAATACAAAGGGCCTGCTAAAGTACCCCAGACCCACCTCAAGCTGTCACTCATTTATTAGGAAAAATGGACGACTTGAAGACAATAAATGCAACACAAGGGCCCTCGTATTTGATCTCTACTGCAGCGAGGTCTGCAACTCCTCCGGGGTATTAGAAGTACAGGGAGAGCATTGGATTGTGGGTGTTTGATGAGCTCCACCTATGACTCCCACCCTTTTTATCCTCTCCGCCAGTCGCCGGGAATAAATATTTATGCTGGGCTATTATAAACCAGCCTACAGAAAGCAACTGGTCCTAATTATAACCTTGGAGCAGATCACATCCACCGCTCTGGAGGGCGTGTGAGCGGGCTATCGCAGAGCCACGCTTCACTCAACCCGCTCAACGTTTGAGCATGGAAGGGTTCGCTGGGCGATGATGTGAGTGGAGACTGTGGTGTTTAGCTGTGTCTCGCCCCCAGCAATAGGTCAAAGGTCAGGACACTCACTGCTCTCACTTAGCACCATCCATGTAGCAACTGTGTGTGTGTGTGTGTGTGTGTGTGTGTGCTTGTGTGTGTGTGTGTGCTCATACTCACGCAATGTAACTGCATTGGTGTGTTTTTATACTCACAGGCATGTCAACTGTAACTGCGCGCGCGCATGTGTGTGTCCATGACCGCCTGTCTCTGTCTATCTCTGTCTATCTCTGTCTGTGTGTGTGTGTGTGTGTGTGTGTGTATGCATGCATGCATGCGTGCGTGCGTGTGTGTGTGTGTGTGTGTGTGTCTAGTCTGAAGGCGATGCTCAGTTGCAGGTCAGACTCCCGCCCGCCTGGCTGCCCTCTCCTTCACTGGTTTGTGCAGAAACATGATCCTCTTTTGATGGGGCTTCCTGTTTGGGGAGAGGGTGATGACCTCTCTTTCTCTCTCTCTCTCTCTCCCTCCCTCCCTCCCTCGACTCCTCTTGAGGGGAGAGGGATGAGCGGGAGGCCAGTAGGTTTCAAGCCTACTGTAGGATGCAAAGAGTCAGCTCCCAGAGAGATTAGGATCTGTTACACGTGCGGGCTTAACAGTGAACTCGAAACTACCGTAAAATACTTTATAGAAGTCGCTACAAAATGTCGGTTTGTTTTACCAGTAAATTGCAATAATATAATTTTAGTTAGTTGTTGTATTTTTCTTCATGGAAGCAGTACTGTACTGCTGGAGGTTTTAGAGGGCTATGTTCATTCTGTGCCCCTAAACCTTTAATAATGGGCTGGGCAGTGGGGCGTGGATGCTACTGAATGGAATAGTATCAAATAAAAAGGAACAGTCAGAGCTCATTTGCTACTCAGGGGAGTTTAGTGTTTCACAGAAGGCCTGGACTAGGTTAGGCATTCGTCACTGTGGCAAATCAGACAGTGTCTTTACTTTAAATGGCCTCTAATGTCACGTCCAGGCAGGGCCTTTAGCCTGAAGTCCATTTTACGACGAAGGCTCCGCTTGGGATGTGTGGAATTGGAAGTGTTGCCGAGTGCACCTCAGCTTTCACCTTGTCTAGCGTGACAAACTAGCTAGAAGTCTCTTACTCTCGCTAGCAATGCTTGTGCATTTGATTTAAATGTATGTCATGATGGGTCATAATAATGGGTATTAATTGCTATTTTATTGTACATATGCTGCTGTGCTAAACACAATTATACTTTAATCGATGTTTGTACGTATTTTACAATTCAAGGCACAATAGTCTTCTTCCTAACACAAAATAAATGGTGTATGATGGTGGTATTTTAGTACTAATACAGTGGTAGGATTTATGCTATATACTGTAGTCTCACATCATGTCAAACCAGAGGCGTTATGATGTTCCTTGCTCTACCGTGAGCACACATTATCAGTCCTGGCTGATATCCCCAGCTGTCAGTGCAGTCTTCCACAGCACCTTGTAGGAGTGCTACAGGTGGATGGGCCTGCAGTGATACAGGCTGATTTATGGCTACTGCAAAGAGGAGAGGGCGTCTTACCTTTCCTCAGTATGGCTAGCTTCCCCGAGCGGGGAATAGCGGGCTAAGAGGAGCGCCGGGGTCTGACAGTCCACTGGGACTGTATATTATTGGAGATTAGTGAGTGAATTCCACTGATGTAAATGACATGCCAGGTATAAATAACAATGATATGCCAGGACCAGAGAACGGCAAGGGTTTAACCTTTGATGGAAGGGCAAAGAGACAGTTAGAGATTTCCAAAACACTTTCAGAAAGTGATGTTTTTTAACCAAGGGCCAAGGAGCATTCACACAGGGCTTAAGGCTGCTCCAAATATTTCTAACAATCGTAACTATAATTTAATGAATTGAGTCATGCTGACATTAACTTGATATAGCTATAAGATTGTGACAACATTTTTTTAAATATAAAGAGGTTAATTGTTTGAGTATGAATACTCATAACTGTAAATATAGTAATACATTTTTAGTAGCATTTTTATAAATGTTAATGGACATTTTCAATAAATGTAAGATAACTAAATGTTAGACCGCAAAGGGTATAGAGACTAAACTGTTAATTTTTTTAGAGAAACAATTGTGTTATGTTAACTTACATTTTAACATTTTCCATACAGAATAAGGATGGAAATGAGAGGTTACCTACAAATCTTACAACTGGTGACCCAGCATCTAGTATTGGGTCTTTGAGGCATATTTGTTTCACACTTTACAACCCATGTTGTACTCAATTTTTTGTTATTAAACAGTTGTACTATAGATACAACAGTTTGTCTCTTTTTTGTTTTTGTTCCCATTCCCTTTCACACACTGTTTTCATTATTGGCAATGAAGTACAATATTCAGTGAAATATAAAACATTTATAACATTTATAATTTGTACCTTTAAAAAAAATGGAATCTTATTTTTACAAATAGGGTCCAAACCACAGTTTGTATGCGGTTTCAAATACAATTCAAATCAGATCAGATCAAGCAAATAATTTTTGAAAAATGTGTTACAGTCTGAATGAAATCAGATTTCAATAGGCCTTTTTCACAGTCTAAGGAGCTACAAATAAATAGATACACTTCCTGAACACAGATATCCCATAACTTACAAATAACAACGTGGAATTGTCTGCAGTGTGAACATGGTCCATGCATGTGTTCTTGCAAGGGGGAGTTTTAGCAGCATTTTATAAGACAGAAACATTCATCAATCAGCTATATGGGAGTGTGGTGCGCCGCAGGTTCGCCAGCCAAAGCTTGCCTAAAATGTTTTCCACGGCCCAAACTACAATGTTGCATTGTCTCTGTGTGTTGTGACGCCCTGGTAGCTCTAGCGAAGACAGTTTGTTACTTTGGTAAAACGTCACGTATGTTGACATCAAAGTCACTCATTCAGCGAACCAGACTTATTTTTATGCATGGTCTGCTCTGCACTCTGTTTACATCCCTTTGCCTACATGCATTGCCATAGCTGCTGGGTTTGGGTTTCATATAAATGCAAGATTCTGGCTAGCCCACACCGATAACATTCAAAGAAGATGAATTGTAAGGGTATATTCCCATAGACGTCAAGATACATATGTGCTTAGAACTGTCGTCACTGAATCCTCCCCGCTACGCTGTGGCCCAAATCTGACTCCAAATCAGATTTAAGACATGCACGTTTGCTGCAGTGCTCCACACAACTCAGAGTAGTACATGTATATGTGTCTGTCATTGAATTAAAAGCCCATGAAGTAACTGGTGAGAATTATTTTCCATAGTGATGACTCTGATTCAGGTTCAACTTTATTGTCATTGTGTCAGAGTATGCAACTTTCAGAGTGTAAAACAGACAACAAAACATCAGCGTCTGACCCAGAAAAAGTTAAGTAAGATTAAGTGTGAGAGATAGAAGGTATAAACAGAAATCCAGAATTACTGTAAATGTATTACAGTATGGCTAATAATAAATATTAAGTAAAATCCACGTAACAGTATGTAGATTAGATATGTCTAGCGTTATTCAATAAAAAACTGAGGATATGGAGGCACTTATGAGAAGCACTTTTGTAGAAGCTACATGTAAACAAACATAGGATATACAGGCAGACCCATCCATCAGTTAACTTCAGCACCCTAGTGGAGTTCACTAAGGAGAATGCCCGCTGTGATTCTAATGGGGGTGGATCCATGTTATTAGATGACACAGGAAACCTTGATAAGTCACAGCAGAACATTTAGACAGGTTCCCTATGCATTATTGGGGGAAAAATCTTTCCCACAAGTTCCCATGTTCAAGACGACTATAAATGATAGTTTAGGTGATCCTGCAATGGCCTGAATTCAAAATATGTCCAGCCTTTAAGAGCTTTTATAGAGCTTTCTCTCTCTCTGTTCCTGGTTTTTCTTGACTTTTTGCAGACATTTGTGAGGCCGGTTGGGTGAAGGAGGCACCGATTAAGGCTTGCTGGTTCATTAAAAACAACAGCACGGCTTTATTTGTGGCCAAGGCAGAGCTTATAGTTACTGTGGCTAGACTCTTTGATGTGATGATGCTCAATGCCATATCTTCAGACGACAATGCCCCAATCCAAAGGTTTTAGTCCGTACTCCCTGCAGATTCTAATGTGGTGTGTGTGCGGTGTGTGTGTGCGTGTGTGTGTGCGTGTGAGAGCGAGAGAGTGAGGGAGAGAGAAAGAGTGATTGAGTGTGTGTGTGTATGCGTGTGTGTCTGTGTGTTTTCTTGTCTGGACCACAGTTGTTGGAGAGCCGCCACTAAATTGTAGAGTGGTGTTTTGAACTGTTTTAATGGGTCTTGTAGAGTTGGGGGATTTCTGGTGAGGAAACGTGGGTTTTTCAAAGAGGATATTTTGTTATTTGTCGTGTTTGTATGCTCGATTGCCAGCATATTCATTGTCCCTGTCCACTGATTACTCTATTTCATGTTAACCAGCCTTTTCTTTAAAACAAAATTCTTGTGACATAAAACACAATATTTCTTCACAAAGTGTTTCTATGTGAATGGAGGCATTTGCCCCCTTGTAAAGATGAGACGCAAACGCAAGTGAACAGTCTAGGTTACAGGTTAGTTACAGCCAGCAATGTTCTTTTTGTGGTGCGGAACTCTTTCGCAGTGCATCGCAGTCATAGGCATGTCAAGGTATTTACTGCCCCCATTAATGACTTACAGGTTGTAGGATTGTGCCAAAGTTATTCCGCCTGGTTTAACTGTGTGTAGCACGCCAGACTAATAGAGATAATGGAATTGTTTGGCTGAACCCATGCACACCGTAGTCTGTACACATTTATAATTTGGCATCAATCTATATGTCCACTACGTATCAATAATACAAATGACATTTACCAAAAGCATGTGATGTAATGCAGTATATCCAGGAGTTTAGTAATGTTAATTTGTACAAAAGTAAACTGTATTTCAATTATGGCATTTATAAAAATGACATTATTATGACATGTGCATCCCTTCAGGCTGCTATATTGTATATTGTTTATTTATTGTTAACTTTTCTTTTTAATTGTATCTTATTATTTTTCTATATTTTAGCCTAATTGTGGACTTCTGAAATGTACATTGTTGCCTGTTTACATTTTCACAATGCAGCAGGCTTGTTACCAGTGAATGCCAGCTTGCTTTAATAGCCACCTGGACGGGATGTTTTTTAGTGAAAATTCACATACCACCTTCCTCACATGTTTTCTTTCACGCCATTCTGATTAAGTCCATATAAAGGTGCTGTAAACGTGATACCCCATATTATTTGTCAAAAAATGTATAGCCTTTCTGAGGGGTATGCTTGTTAGTGTTTTATATCGCTAACAATAATGATGACTTGGCCAGAAAACGATGTAAATACAGGCTTTTCTCATTCTGCTTTCCTCCCTCCTAAATCTGTCTCTCTCTGTTCTCAGGTGGGAAGCTGTAATTAATTCCTGCTGAGCCATGTTTGATATTTAACTTTTAACATTTACCCTCCTACTCCATTTTTCCCAAACAGCTTGTGAAAAAGATGTGCAGAAGGTGTGCTCGAATGCCTCAGAGGAAAACCTTCAGCCTTTTAAAGGGAAAATGGAGGCGTTTATTCTTACTGGTGAGTATAGACAATGTTCTTCATTATCTGTGCATTTCAACTGTTGCACATGAGGTAGTGAACTAACAGCACTGCAGTATAACTATATATTTGTAATATCTATAATTTTAATAAATCAGATCAGAACTATATTTTTAAAAATAAGATCAGCAGTATGGTATATACAGTAATGATACATATCTTTTGGTATTATTTTAGAAAGCATATTAGGATTAATATAGGACAGTGCTCACTCAGATTTATGGAGACTCTGTGACGCGATGTTGGAATAAATCCACAACATTTTCGGCTTCACAAAAAAATGCTTGAGGAGGCGCTCCACCAAACCTAAAAAGTTATGTATATTGCCACCCCACAATGGTTGCCATCCACGCCATTCAAGGTTCCTGTCAGTCAAGGTGAGGGATGAGTTGCCTAATCCTTTCCTACTCCCTCCAAATCACGCTCCCATCCCAGACAGCAGTCAGATAACCGTGATAGATCTGTTCCCTGCCCTGTCACCTCTGGATCGCTAGAAGAATCTCAACAGAAAACCTACACGTCTTCAAAGATGAGACATTCTTTTGGCCCGACAATTTATAGCCAAAGAGGTTGTCGTGAAAGCAAGCTTAGAGGGCTACAAAACCCCTGTTCTCTGTCAGAAACAGGCCAAGAAACGGTTAAAAGTGCAAAGGTATAATTAGGAGTTTTGCCTTGTCAGACTGTCCATTGGGGGGGTTTGAAGGCATGTGTGTACACTGCATGCCGTCATAAGAATGTGTGTGTGCGTGTGTGTGTGCGTGCGCACGCGTGTGTGTGTGTACTTGCTGCTAGGAGAGGCCATCTCGGTAGGCTGTAAGGCAGCATGAGCACAGCAGTCTACAGGGCTATAGAAGGGATCACATTGCCTCTAACATGGTCCTCATGTACTCATAGCCACCATAAAGCTGGCAGGACATCCTTTGCTGTGGCCTTGTAAAGCCAGGCCAGCCTTACTTGGACCACCTTGACAAGGGGCAAGGCCACCTCGACAATCTTTGTCACTCTACTACTCTATGCAATCTCCATTCTGCCACTCTTAAAATAACACATATAATTAAGGGTAGCATCTTCATTGTCCCACAGACCATCCTCATCTCATATGCCTATTTTTGTTCAGAGAGCAAAAATACAATCTATTTTTAGATCATCGCATTGTTAACCAAGCTTAATAAAATGTAGAAATACAAATAAAACACTGTAGGCTCATAACGCTAGAAAACTACATGAACTGTTTTAGCATGGCTTAAGCTCTAGCTGGTAATGCCAGTACTCTACACAGCGCATTCAGGCACTACTGGCCGGCAGAGCTGGAGCAGAGAGTTTGTGTGATTTTGTTTGTTTTGAACGCTTTCGTCATATATACGGAAGTTGATCTGATGGATTTGGGTTAGGAAAGAAACAGGAAACAGACGCCTCAAAGAGGTAAACAGAAGTGTCTCGTCAGTTCTGGCATGCTTGCTTTTTCACTTAAGTTAAGTAAAATTTGTCAAATTGCGTGACATTATTTCAGCCGTCATGTATCAGTTGCTGGCAGATAAAGGAAAAATGCACAACTTGCCTTGTCGCCGTTTTCTTTCTTAAAGTGAGGCCACACTTTTGAATGTTTAGCGAGATCCATCTTTCACACTATGTCGATGTAAATGTATGGTTCTGAAGTACACTGCAGCGATGACGCATACAGCGTGATAGGCAGAGGCTATAGCTGAAGCTCTTTCTAATAACTAAATCACATTTTGGAACCGACTAGCAGAACCGAAATTCTGTTTATTTTAAGGGTACCCGGTTCTTGCCATTTTGGATTCAGTTCCAACTTATCCGCTTACCCAACTAATAAGCGGACCGGCCCTGCGTATAAATGTACAAAATGTAGAAATGTACGAATATGGTCACCATTATGGCTGATTTCAACTGCTTTTTATTAGGGATGGCACCGATACGATACTGAGATCGGAAATCATAGATTGACTTAAATAGCTGGATCGGTATCGGTGACAATTGGACAGTTGTAACCGATCCATGGGGCTAATCCTATTAACCCTTGGAACCCGCGATCCGCATCGGTGCGGAAATAGCGCATAGCGTACATATCGATTAAGAACGGTAAATGCTATAAACTTACAATTTCTTTCCTCTTAATCCTGGCATTCTACTGAAAAAAGATCGCTATGGCTTGTTTTCTTCCGGGTATCACTGCATATGCATGACGACGCTGGATTTGCATAATAAAATGGCGAATTTCAATCCCAAACAGTGTTTGTACTGTGTAAAATGACGTATGGCATGCAACAAGCAAATCATTTAGCCAATCGCAAGCACTGTTTTTTGTCATATGATGCCTGTCATATAATATTGCACATCCCACGAAATTCGGAGCAGAGAGGAGAAACACGATTTTAGACTAGACGAAGCAAAGCGAATCATAGCGATAGTTTCTTACGATAAATATACACATGCACGTGCTCGAGCAGCTCTGTGAAAATGACGGTGCATTTTCTGGACAGGACAACTTTGACACAGATGACGACAACTATTTTGATAGAATCGACCCAATTGAGGATAGAAAGTAAGTAGACTTTGGTCATAAGAACAGCATCACAATGATGTTGTTTTTCTGATAAGGTAGAAAGTATTTCGCCCTACACATAATACTCTTCATGGCCTGTCTGGCAGTGTGTGTGTGTGTGTGTGTGTGCGTGTGTGTATGTGTGTGTGTGTGTGTGTGTCTGGACCATGCACTTTGATGGTTTAGTCATGTTTGCAGCCTAAGGTGTGAAAGATGCAAACAGGAAAGGAAAAAAAAGACACACCTTGGAAGTGTAATGAATCCACTTGGTCTCATACCAGAGAGGAACTGCTTCTACCTGTGGCACAGCTAACTTTGTTAATTTTGGCCCCAAAAAATGGTTTTGGCCCAAAAAACGGTTTTGGAAACTACCCCAAAAAATGTAAATAATTGTACATTTTTGGTTTCTGTGTTAGACCTCAAGAGTTATATAGTTTATAAAGGCATGGTGTAACAAAATATGTGTTTGAAAACAGATATGCAATGCAGTTTTCCATGCTCTGTATAATAAAAAACATGAAAAAATGTACACTCGTTTTAACATTTTATATATTTATTACACAAACAATAATCTAAATGTCTTAGAAGTGTGTTGTCTTACAATTTAAATTGTAGCTGAGAATGTGCTGATTCCAGGGACATAAAACACATGATGATAACTATTACAGAAATGCCTGTAGAAGCAAAAATGTCAAAAGTGAAAAACTGCCAAAAAGCCTTAGAGGGTTAAATTAATTAACACGTTTGCCTACTGTCAAGCATCAGCCATGTCTAACCTACCCAGGCCACACTATCAGCAGCAGGTTTCTAAAATGCATCTAAGTCCTAAAATAGAGATTGGCTGTAATTTATTTTGCAACTTAACTTAAAACTTGAACAATGGAATCGGATCGATACTTGATATCGGCTGATGCCCAAAGTGCCAGTATCTGTATCGTATCGGGACTGAAAAACTGGATTGTGCCATCCCTACTTTTTATAAGAACTGAGAGAGAGTCTAATCATTAAACTCACTGTGCTTTTGTCAGTTAGTAGTATGTGCAATATTTCACATTCAACTAAAGTATATTGTTATGTTATTAAGTGCATTCTGAGTATGCATTTCATTTCCTTTTCCATAGCCAGGTGTCACAACCGTACATACAGCGGCCTCTGTGGTGACTGTCAAGCACTCAGCATCTCTGACAGTGAATTAATAGCTTTAAGGGCAAGAGAAAAAGTGGTTTAACTCAAAGGTTTTGGGTGCCAGTCGAGGAGCCACCTGCTTGCAATCTCTGCCTTCATTGATTTGCATAGATGCCGTGGGGCAAAAACTCACCGCAAAGAACCAGCTGTTAACAGAACAACCCAGAGGATCTGTTGGGACGTCAGTATAGAGGCTAGGCTATACCTGTGTACACTATAACCTCTTTTATCTCTCAGATAAATCTCTCAGTGACAGAGCAAAGTGCTAGCCTCACACAGGGAGGTTCTGACAACATTAAATGTCTAATTGCCAGCATTACTTGCAGTGGAGCAGGGAATTGTGAAACAATAGGCTCTTTCTATAAAACATTCAGATGAGGTATCTCAGAGAGATTGTAGCCATATGTTTGTTATGTATAGTGATAATTAGTTGGGAGGCCATGTTTGCAGTGCATTTAAAAAAGAAAGAAAATAAATTTCTTGCGTGTATTTGAGTCAGACATTCTTGTATTCTTGAAAGGCAAACAGTGCATAATGAAGAAAGAACAAATATGTTTATCTGCATAAACTATTTGAATGATTATCCTTGGTCCATATCACAGAATATTTGAAAGGTTTGAAAACCACAGTGGTTGCCACTGGCTACAAAAGGGCACTGGTTAAAGAAAACACATCAGGAATATAAACTTTCCAGCGGAATACTTGTAAACCTTCATTTAATAAACAGAATTCCTCTAGCAGTTGGCCATGCTTTGTACGGAGCACTGTTAGTCATTGGCCCTAACGATGCCATGACTTTCAAAAGCAAAACAAAGCAACATTTCTCACATTAAAGAGATGCATTCAGAATCAGTCAGTATGAGCCCTTCTCTGGCTGGTAAAAGCTTTTCTGTCACTGCATGACATAATCTAATTATATAGAGTAGTATAGAAAAGGTTGCATTTACAGTGAGCATGAAAGAAATATGTGCAGAGCAAAAAAAGTGCCTCAAAACATGAACTCAGTCCTGGTGTACAAATATACATTAAACAGGGCTCTCTGCTGTGTCGGTGTGGGAGACTCGTGTCTCTGCATAGCAGTGACCCATACCCCACCTCATATCCCTGTTGCCACTGAAGAAGCACACAGCAGGACTTTGCAGGTGAACCCTAACGCCCTGAGCTCTGCCTATTGAACTTGCCTATGTAATCTTCCCCGACACGAATACCCCTCGCCAGCCTATCTCGTCTTGCAACTCATTTTCAGACTTATCAGAGTAATTTAGCCCTTTTTTATTTTAAATGATTGATGATGTTTACTTATTCAGGGGTCTTTTGTTAATCTTTGTTAATCATGTTTGCATGTAGTCCTTATGTAGTTTCTCAAATTCAATTTAAGTTTAAAGAAAAATATGAGCTTTCCTAATCAGATAATTTCAATGTAAATTGAGGAGGCATATTGTTGTGTGCTGCGTAGGTCCTGAAGATTAATTAGGAAAGATTCTGCCTTTAATCTTTGATTGTACAATATATGTTTAATTAGCACTCTTGTTGTATAGCCAGTGAGTCAGACCTGGGTCGGAGCTGAAGGCTCTTTAGCTCTGCAAGCTCAGCCGTCAATGTAGACGGTGTCTGTTGAGGAAAACCGCAGTTTCTGAAATTCTTATAACGGCTATGATGTTCTCCAGCAAGCTAAAATGTAGCGTCGCCAAAAATCGCATCACAAGAATTTCATATCCCTGAGGATCCATGCCCGCACACTCGCCACCTCCTATGTTATCACACCGCCAGGTAAAGCAGCGGTTAAGAAAAGTGTGTCAGAGTTTTAAAGGCCCTAATTTATTGTCCCTCCCAGCATGCACCACTCGTAACTTTCTAGTTAGCCAGTAGCCACTACTGGTTTCATGTTTACACTAAGAGGAGAGGAAGAGAACCTTCACACTCTCTCTCTCTCTCTCTCTCTCTCTCTCTCTCTCTCTCTCTCTCTCTCTCTCTGTCGGCACCAGTGCCACTTCGCACCAGAGGGGTACCTCAGGCGCCAGCCTGACCCCCACTGAGACTAACACTGTTGGTCACACACACACACATGCAAGCACGCACACGCACACGCACACACACACACTTTGGGGAGGGTCTTACCTCAGCTTTCTTAGCCATGCACATGTAAAAAAAGAAAGTAGTCAAAGCAGAGAGGGTGGTTGGAGGATTAAGCTCACCCTTTCCCAAAAGACCCCCAAACCTGCCTTTGAACAATCTTTTGGAGACTTCCCCCTCTTAAATCTTCAAGTGGGAAAGGTCCCCCCATCATTGTAAAAAGGATGAATCTGGAAAAATGCAATAAATCTGAGATCACAGGCACTCTCTGGCCCTAGATAAATTCTTGCACCTCAGCCTGGCCCGCCGCTCACATCTGCCTTGCATTTGGGCACTTTTACATGGCGGTGCACAGGAGCCTCCACTTCCCAGGCTTCGCCGCTCTGCTGGGGGGGGGGGGGGGGGGGGGGGGGGGGGGGGGGGGGGGGGGGGGGGGGGGGGGGGGGGGGGGGGGGGGGGG
>JAODTR010000015.1:3099393-3109868 GCA_025399935.1 Amblyopsis rosae
AAGGCCTTAACCCCCCCCCCCCCCCCTGCCAATTAGTTCTCAACAGTGACCAGGCTTGTTTATGTGCTGTCTACTGAGTGACATGCCCCGTCATAATTAGTGCCGCGCTTGAGTCTCTCCCCCTGGGCCCTAGTGCCAAAGTATTAGTGCTCGAGGTTGGGGGGATGGGGGAACAGTAGCCCCGCTGTGACGAGGCTTACTGGGTATATCTTATAATTGGGGTCCTAATGGCAGTGCATGAGAATGAAGATAGCTGACGTGCGATATAGTTGGGGAAATGAAGTTAAGGGGAACAATAAGCAGCAGGAGAGAAACGGGGCGAGTTCAGCAGGTTCATGTGTTGTGCTTTTTTTCAAATCCCTCCCCTTGACCGCAGGGTACTGCTAGTGTTTGTGAGTCAGATATTTTAGTGTGTGTGCATGTGCATGTGTGCCTGTGCGCGCGCGCGTGTGTGTGTGTGTGTGTGTGTGCCACAGCTGTGAGGTTGGGAGTGACTGCCGTTCAAAGCGCTGGGCTCTGCTGGGTTGCTCTCGGTAAACAAAGGGAGGCTGGGGATTGCTCAAGCACTCTGCAGCAGAGAGGGTGCAGAAGGGGGGAAATAGGAGTTTCACGCAGCGCTGGGCAGCCAATAGACGTGGAGGTGACTGTCCCACTTTTGCTGATCTCGGAGTTCATGAGCTTATCGGGCTGGCAAGTATCAACAGATCAATGTATGCGTACCATCCTCCAGCTGTGCTAAGGTGGTTGGGTTTAGGGGAGCAAGGGGGGGCTCAGTGGTCAGCTGTGTTAGCACAGGGACAGCGGGTGGTGTGGGGGGTGTGGTTGCCCAGCTGAATCCCCCCCTCCACCATCCCCCACTCTCTTGGCTAGGCTTATTCCCATGACAACTGTAGGCCGCATCAGATGTGCACAGAGTACAGGCAAAGCGTATTGTAGGCCTACACACCCCTACATCTGAGGCTATTAAAAAGTAAATCGTTATTGGTTGTTTCTGCATCTTTACATCGGTGCATTAGCTTTTCTTATGTCAATGAATTAAAAGACAGCTGCCATTAAGGCTGCTAACTGAGTCATGTGCCCTGGAGGAGTGTTGAGTTTCTCATTTGGACCGCAGCCAGCAGGCTCAACAGAAAATAAAACCGTGAGCGTACACAGCTCTCTGAAATGTCATTATACACTGAGGAGTAATGACTGTAATGCCGAGGTTTAATAATATTTAATAAGCTATTATGCACACAGCTTGCCACATTGCCTTACCGTTAGTTTCATGATGTGCACTATTGTCAGACCACAGTGTGTTTGTGCTGTTGGAACACTCTGGTGCAAGGCGGCTGGTGATATGAATTTCGGGGCGGTGCTATAATTGCGGTGGCAGCTCAGATACTGTATACTCTATTGTCCTTATTGTTTAGTGTATTTGTAGACTTTTCAGTTGAGAAAAAACAAGAATGAGCAACAAAAGGTTTTGCTGGTAATGGACGACGAAGGCGACGTCGACGACGGCGTGTGAAACAACATCAACGAGCGACAATAACTCGGGTTTATGGGTAAACATGGAGGCCGTCCAAAATGCACAAGTCTCTCATTTGGACAGGAGCCAATGAACCGTGTAACTCATTACTGCTCTATTGAGCAGTTCTATTGAACATGACTCATAATAAAACAACATCCTCCCTGAATGTATTCAGCACCCAAAGCCTCCATAGACTGCTAAATGTAATATGCCCACTATTCTTATCTAACTCAGGCCTATGTGTAGTGTACCATCACTGCAGCAGAAGTTCCCTTCAGGGATCAATAAAGTACTTATCTTAATATTGTCTTATCTTATTTGAAATGACTGCTGTCACAGGCTAACTCACATTAAGATGGATAGATTATGATAAGGTGTATATGCTGTTCCCCTCCTCAAAACAGTAAATTACAGCTAAATGAAAGAGTGAACTCACAGGTGATCATTTAGACATTGCCAGTTTACCAGAGTCAGGAGGTACCCCACGGAGGCCTCGTGTTGGGGGGTGGGGGGTGGCTCTGTGGGTTGTGGCTGTGCACAACAGGTGCTGAGATGCCTGTCAACACTAAATTGCTGTTATTCGCTATCACACAGTTTCTCTATTCACTTAGCAACACTATGCGTGTGTGAGGCATTTGGTACGACTTGGCGTGAGATGGCCTTTGTTAATTGGGTCGAGTTAAAGTGGGCAGTTGAAGCTATTGTCGAATTTGTTGTCATTTCAGGCACGTCTTCTTCTGCGTCTCATTTGGAGACGTTGAAGTGGGCCCGAGATGCAGGCGAGGAGGAGTTACCCGTGTAGGCTGCAGTGTTTTGATTGGCTTTGCAGACATAAACAAGAGCTGCACTTGTGAGCGACCCTTGCGCCTGACCCCACAGATAGAGGCTTCTCTAATGGGCGTCTCTTTCAGCAGTGGGCCAGGCTGCCGGGGAAACAGAGGAGCCATTGTTTAGGCAAGGGAAAGCTGAAGCTCTCCCTGTTAAAGTGCAGAGGAGACAGGACCAGATAATAAGAGCTACCAAGTCAATGGAGTCTGGAGGTAAACGGCGAGGCAGACAGGGCGCATCACTGGCGCACAGACACTAATATCCAATATCCATTAACAGTAATTAAATGAGAAAGGGTCTGTGCACGACACTGATGGCTGCAGGCACAACCTGTCAGTACAACCGCTGTACAGATATTTGTAATACGCTTTATTTGCACTATAGGAATTCTCATACATGAAATACCTAAGGCAAAGGGATTAGCCGTGGAACATTGGGGATCTGTGTGTGCTGTAGTGACTGAGACTAGGATCTGTTGATCTGTTTCGACCACATCCTATGACACACACACACACACACACATATGCACGCACACACACACGCACACACACATTGTGTGACATGAGGAGGCCCCAGGCAAGGGAGTTGCTCTGCTGCAAGTGGCCAAACAGGTGAGTCAGGTGTCAGCAAGCTGTGAAACTGTACCTGGCAGCCATGACAAAAGAAGTGCCACGCGTTTGCCCTCGGGGAGGTGACTTTAGACAGTGCACAGCTTTGACTTGTCTGCGCTATTAGACACAAGAGTTACAAAGCGTCACATAGGTGGGAATATAATGCATTGCATTGATTTGCTGCTGCGTATGTTCACTGCATTATCATACGTCTTACACAGCGCTATATGTAAAAGCCTCTGAGACCGTTCCAAGAATAATGCCACCCCCCTGCACAGGCCAGAAAGAGACAGTGAACCTGTGTTTATATCTGCCATGAGTAATCTATCAGTGTTTTGGCCCGGGAGCATCTGTGCTACAGTGTAACTAATCTGTCGCCTCAGCAGCGCAGGCCTTGACCTTTCAGGACGTGACAGGGAGAGGGGGGGCGAGGTACATTTGTTTATTTTGCTCTGTACTGGGGCATATTACTTGGCGTACATGTGGGACACAGGTCAAGCCTCCTAGTTGCCATGCTACGCTCGCCTACACTTTGTGTGTTTCAGGAGTGTGTGGATGTGTGCATGGAGTAAAGACCGGGCACTCTCTCCAAATGAATGTCCAAGCTGATGGATGTGATGGGCACAGTTTCTGCCAAACGCCTGGCTAGCATCAAACGCTTGGCTAGCCTCAGACACTTGGCTAATCCATCAGTGGCTTACTTTGACGATTCAGAACTCCTTGAAATAAAGTGAAATCTAAGGTCTTAGTTGAGTGGGAGCAGAGCACAGAAGACCAGTACATTAAGTATGCTCCTGGAGGCTGTCACGTAAAGGCCGGGACATTGTACTAGCAGCACGTTGTAGTTTGTCAAACAATAAAAAAATGACAACTTTGAACTTGTTCATTAAAATTTTATTTCAAAAAGTACCAATAAACAACAAGAAATTCAGAAAAAAAAGTTTTGTAGAGCAAAGCTCTTTATGTACAGCATATTGCACTACATAACACATTGTCTTCCATAATATATCAACACAAAAAATATGAACACAAAATGAGTGCACAGTACAGTCTCGAAAACACACAGTCAATGTTTACAAAAATGCTACATTTTCACTGGGTCTTATTTCTTGGTATGCAAAGATTGTGTGATATTCAAGACTTTGTTGAAACTGAGCAGTTAAAGGCATTTTCCAGGGTTTCAGTAATACACGCACAGTTCATCTTTTCTGTAACAAAGGGAAATTATTTCCTAGCTATTATGCAGGTTCATGAGCCAATTTAACCACAATACTGAATCGTTTGGTTTTGTTTATACACTACAATGAGATGCACACGGAATGTTGCAAGTTCATTTTTATAAAAAAAAAAAAAGACCTTGATCTCATTGGGCTTCAAAATATCCAAACAGTATGAAAATGTGACAAGTATGAACTGTCCTTATAAAAACAAACCCTTTTTCCCTAAGAAAATACATCTTAAAAAAGTTAAGAAAAGACCATGAGCAAGAAATGTTTCATACAAAATAACAAAATCAAAACCTTCTTCAAAACTTCAAATGTATATAAAGTGGACTAAAAAGTTCAAGACACTTGATGGTTTCCATAAAATACAAACACCCCACTATCGGTCTTCTCTGCACATTATATGGAGAGTGCAGCTTGGGAACCTCATCTAACAAATTATGCAGGGCAAGAGGGTGGCTTGTTTCCCTTTACAATAAATCAAACAGGCCATCTTTTAGGGCGGAGCTGGTCAATGTATCACTGTATGGCTAAAACATATGGCCAGTTGAGCCCATGACGAACCACGGAGAGAACAACCCAAAGTATATACTACATTTAAAACACAATAGATCAGGGACACATGAGATATACAGACACAAAGTACTTTCCAGTGCATACTGATTATAATACAATGATCAAAATTTAAGAATTGAACCCAGCAACCAATGCCTTAATAAGAATTTGAATTTGTTTTAGAAAAAAATAATTATAATAATAATAATAATAATCACTACTCTGAAACTTCTGATGGCCTGTATATAATTTATTTTACATTTATATGCACTACATGTGCTTTAGTAAAAAATGGTAACATGGGTAATGCACAGGCAAAATGAAACCCTGCTAACTGGTGTCAGTTAAGGCTCAAAACTTCATCCAAGTGGACACTTCTCTAAAGCACAAGCATCGATTTATGACACTATGCCTGGGTGTGTGGAGACCACAGAAAAATGCATGAACTAGTGGGCCTCTCCCCGGAAATCACAACCTTAAAGTAATAACAGGCACAAAGCAGTCTATCTGTGCTCTGCCCAGAATCAAATAAATGAACCATATACACATCTAAGACCAAAGAAAATGGAAAATAAAAAGTAATTGCACACAGAGGTGTATACAGTAGAAATCAGCAAATGTACAAAAAAATAAATAGGAAGGGTTAAAAAATAAATTACAAAATGAAGAACACCCAAGTTAAGAAGAAGCAGTACATGGAGGACTAGGGTTGGGCGAGTATACAGACTGAGGCAAGGCAAGGTGCGGTGGAACAGGCTGCTATACGGGGACTGGCTCAGCATTCAGGATCCGCAGGAAACTTTAACCGTAACCACGTTCAGTTCACCTCACACGCCTCCTACTACATGTTCAGCAGGCCTCTGTCCCACCGCAGCTAGCAAGCGTGGCCTCCCGCCTGTCTGTCAAACTACACCTTTTTGGTATCTACTGAAGTCTTAAGTTAATAGGGATCTGAACTGAAACGTCTACACCTTCAGGAGTTTCATTAGACCACCACTGCTTCTCTTGTAACTGGTTCTGAAGGTGACTAGTAGCCTACATAGTTGTCCCTGAGACACATTTGAGATGTTAAATGAGAGCAAACCCTAACTGCACTATGACAACCCTTTAAAATTATACCCCCCTGACATGTACTGCTCTTGGGTCCAAAAGTTAGCCTAGAGCAGGCAATGGAAAGTACAACAAACAGCATCTTTAACAGTGTCTTCAAACATATTCATATTTTACTAATAATTACAGTTTATTCGCCGTGATTTTATTTTTTTCCAACTTATAGACCAGTTGTCAATGGACTCAGTGATATAACATAAATGATCTGCACCAAAAGAAAAACAGTAATCACCCAACAGATTAAAGAATGGTAAAAACCACCCAACATTTAACCTGAGAGGAGATGGTATTAGTTCACAGGTTGGAAGGGATGTATAGTATTGCTTTGGTGTTCACAATACACACTGGCTGCATGAAGCACATAGCACATAGACTCACTCAAACCCTGACAGGTGATCAAGGCATGTGGCTCTGTGGGCACTGCATGTTAACCTTTCAAAACCATCAATTCTGGTACAGTATCTTTCTTGAGTTGTGTTGTTTATTTGAAGTCTTGATGCTAATAATTTGTCTTGGACATGCGAATGAAAGAGCCAAATGACCTAACTGATAACCTTTATTCAGAGGTTGTTTGGTAAGACAATATGAACTTTTTAAGGGTGTAGTCTAGTGCAAAAACAGTGGATCCACAGCTCCACTTCAAGGGCATGGAGGTCTCAAAGAAATCAAAGGCAAACAACCTAAAATACTTGGATCTATTCTATTGGAAAGTGGAATTAGGAACAAGATTATATTGGAAGGAAGATTAATATCTGGTGATCTGATGGAAACTGAGAAAACTTTGTCACCAAATATAAATATATAATATTGTGACCTTATAGACCATAAATGGTTGAATTAATAATAATTATAATTACTATTTTCAATGACACCAGGGGACACCATTTTCAGATTTTACTGTATTAAACTAGAAATGTAAATGGGATATGAAATATGGAATATGAAATTAGACTAAAAACAATATACACTCCAATGGGGAGTGAAAAGTTGAGGTGCAAAATGCTTTGTTCTGAGAAACTGACTCTTTGGAAAATAGTAAATTGTCAAATTGACCGGTTACCTGGGAAAATTCAGTAAGGAAAACCCTGGAACATATTTATTTTCCTTTTCAAGTCCTTCTTACGTATTAAACCTGCTTAACACTCTTTCAGCTGTGCATGGAGACATGGAATAAGGCATTCCCAGGGTCTGTGGAGGTCATTCAAGGTGAATACATGTTGAAGTGCAAACAAACCCAACAAGAACAATGTAGGCTACTGTACACAATAATACACTGCACATTCACTCACATATGTGCATTGCCCTGTAGAGGAATATGGGGAGCAACATGGCATCTTCTTAGAAGGAAAAACCTTGTAAAAAAAAAGAAGTTGTTGTCTCCGTCCTGCGGTGACATTTATCTCTCTTTTCTCCTCCCCAACAGACCCGTGTTAGATTTGACAGCGCCATCAGGAGTCCAGTTCCACTCCGAGACTGAGAAATATGATTTAAAGGGGCCGTGTTGGTCTTCTCACCTCCGTCCTGCTCCACCACGTCCAGCCAACACCCCCCTGTCAAACAGGAGGCTGAGCAGAGTGGAGGCAAGGCGCCACCACAACGGCCCATGATGCCTTTGGTTTCGATGATACTGCAACAACAAAAAGAAAACCATCAAAAGTTAGAACCATCACAATGACACCCACTGAACTGGGCTTATACTGTATCTCGCAAAACCTTATATTATGATTATACTTTTGAGATATTCAGTGTGAACATTAGATTTTTGACCCATTCTTGAATTAATTTAACAGCCCCCATAACACAAAAACCTGCTTGTGGTTTAAAACTTGTTATACTTAATGATCCAGTGATCTAGTGATACAATAAGGGAGGTGAAGAGGTATAGAACAGAGTCCGGACGCCATCTTCTATCCCTAGTCTTAACATCATCAGACATCTACCATGTCTAATAATGCTATGAACCACTACATCGTATGGCTCTAGGATTGCGATAACAAGCATTGGATCACGAGGAGCATTATTTCTCTCACTGGCATGCAAGCCAATTGGATAGTGTGTGATTAGAAGGATAATGCTATCTCTGCCATTGAGAAGGGAAGATAAGGTAATTGCACTATATGGGATTAGGGAGCTCTTGGGGAGAACCTGGAACTCATATCTACAGGAGAGTGGTAGAGCGTTACAGTAGCTCAAGGTCTGCCCACCAAAAGCCCAGCCACAGACGAAACGCAGACTCCACCATACCTGATAAGGCTGTAGCTATTTTCAGGGCAGGGCTATAAACCTAAGATGAGTAACAAAAGACCTTAGATTAGCTCCTCAACACAATGCAACAAGTACACCATTTTCTTCTTGGCAACTGTCTGCAACTGTTTACCACAGCAAACATGTCTGACAGACAGCATAGATTAGATATGCCATATTTACATGACTGGTGAGGTAGTATCCAAACACTGACCTATTTTCACCAGCTAAGAGCTGACATATGATAAGCCTTGAGGTGCATTTATTCCAGTCAAAGTGCAGTGCACATTGCAGTGTGTTGCATAAGCTTTTGCCAGATTGCTGATACATATGCAGAGCCTCTCACTCACTCACTCACTTTTGCTCAAAACAAAAACAAAGGTTAGAAACACACCAGAAATCTTAAAGTGCTAACAGCTTTATGAGAGACAACACATAATCGTGATAAAAAAAAACATATTTGCTCTACAATAAATCTGCAGTAAGTTACATGTGGATATTTAGATTAAGCTGTAATCATAACAACAATGCATTCTTTGTGAATACATTATATAGTACATATTGTATGATTTCACAACATGTATGCAGCTAGCACGGCTTTAAACACTTATGTCCCCACAAACTCTCTGAATATGAAAACTAATTATTATAGATACAACAAGCAGCTCCATTTTCGTGATGACAGAGATAGGGAGCAATAATGAATGTATGTGAATGTGGAATATAATGTACACGTCAGCAAGATATGTGTAGACCGCTCACTGTCTGCTGTTAGCAACATTAATAAAACAAGAGGCCGACTACACCAACAGGTGTCACGCAAGCTAACAGCACAAATGCAATTCTACAAGTCTCCACAAAACACAGAAAGTCCCTGACAGTGGCCTTTTACTTTTCAAACTGCCATGCTGAACGAGAGAGAGAGATAGAGTGGTGTAGGCAGGCTTGTCGCAACATGGTCACGAGTCACTCCACCAACTGTCAAAATCATCAGCCTCTAAATTTAGCCAGGCACAGAGAGCCAGTCTAGCCAGATGCGGCACGTCATCACTCTGATATTAGCCTGATGTGGGTTATCAGAGTCCCGTGTGGGCTCTCCGTCAAGCCAGCTGAGCACAACTTCTGTCTTATCTCTAGAGCAAACAAGTGGCCACAAAGTCCACGTTAGTCATATTAGGGAGGAGACAAGGAGCTGAAGGACACAAACCAATGCTGAACTGTAATATTAGATGATAAGAGAAGCACAGAAATGGACATCACCTCCAGACACGCATAGATGTTTTTTATTTCAAATTGAGATCCACTCTCCCGGTCTCTACATGAGAGTGTTATTCCCTCTGCGAAACTGCAAAGATAAAACCACAAATGCTGTTCACGCACGCACGCACGCACACACATGCACACATACACACGCATGCACGCACGCACGCACACACACAGCGGACATTGAACCCTGCTTTCAACACCTCCTGTCGAAGCAGAGGGAGTCGTCTCACCTAAAAAAACACGGGGGTGAAACCTAACCCCGCTCCTTTCCCTGCGCAGACCCGAGCAGTCTTCCTGCCATTGTGACCGTCATTACTGCCCTGTCTCCAATGGCAGGCGGGCTAATGTCAGCTTTCCTCTGGGGACCCCCCCCTCCAGCCCTCCTCAGGCCGAAGAGCAATTTATCTGTCAGCATCCGCTAGCACTCCCCTCATACGCGGCTAGGCTATCTAATCCCTGCTCTTGCCAGGGGCTCCCAAGCAGAGCACACACACAGCTATGCCTCTCCATCAACGGTCCATCAGCGAGATGGCTGTCAAGAGGGCCTCGGCTGGCTTAGAGACAAGTGTCTGCTCAGTGCGATAGTGCTCCTCCACTGACAGGGAGGAGCAGGGCTGACAAAGACAGGCCACTATCCAGGTGAGAGACAGATAGAAATATAACAAGGCACACGCACAAACAGTGTACGTCCTAGCTAACTGCTCCCCAGAGTTAGGAGATAGAACTGGAATCACAACAGATAAGCTTCGGGGTGCAGAGCCAGTGGGATGCTGTGTGGTCTTCACGGTGTTGCTGTCACACAGGCTGGACAGCAAGCATGTCTCTCACCTAGCGGAGCAGGGCTCTCCAGCTGCCCAACCGGCAAGTGTTTTAGTTATTGTGTGAATATGCAGTAACGACAACGCTTCTATTTTTATAAAGTCACAATTTGCGTTTCATTTCTTGCATGTGACATGTGCAGTTTTTCTCGCACACACACACACACACACACACACACACACACACACACACACAGTGCGTGCGATGCCTTGTTATGACATCATAAACCTGTTGGTACTGATTCACTCTTGCTTCTGTTTACTCAGACAGTAATGGACAGTAACTCAGACACTTCCTGCACCCCCC
>JAODTR010000015.1:3112437-3132578 GCA_025399935.1 Amblyopsis rosae
TGCAGTGAGGTAGGTCAAGTGTCAGAGATTGTCATTAGAAGGAATATGCTAATAATAAATCTAACATCTTAAAAAGCTTTGTCAAATAACATCGGTTGGGGATCTCATCGAACATGGTTTAATATGGTCTTGTCCAAGATTTAACAGGCTCTTTGTTTTTCTATTTCATCATTTGTGGCTAAACAGAAATGTCAACATGTTTTTGTGGCCATGTCTGTTTACTATCCCAAATGTCTTAATCAGTCTAACATCTATAGGATCTCAGATTCTACAAACCTTTCCAACTCAAGAACACCTTTGTGTCATGAGTACTGTCAGTTTTGTGCATTCATGTCATCCATGCCATAATGGCATCCAGTTCAAACGATGTTAACATTGCATAACCAGATGTGAATTCGTCATGATTGGGCTATAATGAAACATACTGTACATTAAATGTTTTCTGATTACTAACAAAACTGTTGGCATCTAATCAACTATATCACTCCCTCACTAATATTTTAATATTTGTTTCTGGTACATGTATATCTTGCTGCCAAGTGAGGCGCTGGTTTTTAGTTTTTAACACTGATACTGAATTAATAGATTATATACATACACATTTACTGATTCTTTCATTCTAATCATTTTAGTTTGTTTTTCTAGGTGATTCCAGAAAAAGAAAAGCAAGAGGAAAAAGAAAAAATTGAGCCACATGCCATGCTGCTTTTCTGACATGAACTATACCATACAATATACAGTATTTATAGTGACTGTTTCAAGTAGGCCTAAATGGTCTTCCAACCCCTTGCAAAAACACACATTATTGTAAGACTTTTGTAAGGCTCTGGCACTGAGGCTGTTGATGTCACTTGTATATGAGGATGAATGAGTATTAATGCTATCGAAGTGGGTAATATGCTTTATATGTCGTTTTGTAAGCTTGTACAATGTTTTATAAGGCTAGAGGCTATATTGAACATCCAGCACAGACATGCAGTGTTCGGTGGCAGCAAGAAGAATTGCTCTTGTATTTTATTTAAAGGAAATATGCCTATGCCGCTTAATGTAATTAATTTGTATTAACAAAAACATATTAATATGGGTAAACCTTGTATACAGTGGATATAGCCTACCAACGTGTGATGGTATGCCTTAATAAAAATACGTTCAGTATGAGTAGCCTATTTCTTAACGTCACATGCAGTAGGATATAGGCTACCTGTTGTCTGTATAGTAAACCAACCTTTTAACACTTTTTGCGCTAGTGCAGCTCCTCAGACAAATACCAGAGCGCGTCTGGCTCTGACATCATTGACTATGAAGTTACAGATATGGCATTTCCACTCTTGGACACGCTTTAGTTTGCTTCAGACGAACAGCCGAAGGCATCATGTCACTTACCTATTCTGCAAAAGATCACAAAAGCTACACGAATCAACCTGTCGCGACGACTTTGAAGCGACCACGGAACGACACCGGGAACAAAGTAACGGTGGTGCTTGGTGCTCAATGGGGAGATGAAGGCAAAGGAAAAGTAGTTGACCTGCTCGCGACTGAAGCAGACCTGGTTTGCCGATGTCAGGTATGTGTGGATTATCTATGCCAACCGTCTTTGAGACTATTATGTCACTATAGTTTTGCTTTCCTTTGGCACAAACACAATGCAAACACATGATTGGCAGTGTAGCCTGCAGTACAACAGGTGCTGAGTATAGTGAAAACACTGAAGTGGTCTAAAGCAAGCCTTCTTTCAATGGGCTTTTAATGTTATAGTCTAGCAAATTGTAGGCGAATGTATCCATTTACTGTGCGGTTGACTTTGTCAAAGATGGTGGGTAAAGGGTAATTCAGGCTACCCTAACTATTTGGCTATAACCACTAAGAATACAATACAGTCAATAGGCCTATATCAGTGATATCCAATGGAAATGCATAAGCTAAACAAATAATGTAAAAAGGTGGACAAGCTGAGTTAAATCAGTCAGTTAGGTGCAAGGGCCTGTTGTAAAGCAAACACCACCATAGTGTCAAACCGACCAGTTGCTGCCCTGACAAATCAAACTGGGCAGGAACTGTATATTAATCTGCCCAGAAACCAGTGGCAAGTACAGACTGAACACTGTAACAACACCCAACACTTGCTGTGAAGTGCTCATAACTGACAGTTAGTCCCAGCACCCTGTGTTCTGGAGGCCTAGCTAGCCCCACCCACTGGTCTGTGGCTAGGTCACATTCCCAGGGTGGTTTGACATGTGAGAAGGCCAGGTCTTAGACAGAGAGAAGGCAGTGGAAGGTCCACCAGTACCAGCCAAGTCTGTTAAAATAGGTGCTATAGAGCTTGATAGTCAGGCAAGGGACATCTTATAGTCTCTCACCACTAACGAAAATAACGTGGGATTTCTCCTGTGAAATGTAGTGGTCTATACTTTACGTGCTTGTGTTGCTACACGTTTGTCTGCAAGGATCAGATCAGCATCTCAATGTTTATTATAGGGGGGGAACAATGCAGGTCACACAGTGGTAGTGGAAGGGAAGGAATATGACTTCCACCTTCTCCCCAGTGGAATCATCAATCCGAAGAGCCTATCTCTCATTGGTAAGAACGTGTTGCGCTAGCATACTGTGCTGTGACTATTGTACCAGTGTCAGCTGTTGACAGTCACTTCAATGACAGATACCTTCTACCTGCTCTTACAGGTAATGGTGTAGTCATACACTTACCTGGCTTGTTCGAAGAGGGTGATAAAAATGAGAAGAAAGGTATTTTTTCTTAAAAATAAGTAAATATGCCCGTATTCAATCAATTCAAAACCAGATATTTCCAACTACAATAGACATACATATACAAAATTAACAGTGTTTACACTGTATTTCTGATCAATGTTATGGAAATAAAATGTGCTTTCAACCTTTTTAACAGTAGTGTATACACAGAAGTATATTGTGTTAGATTGCTGCAAAACATAGTGTTTCCTTGCATTCTGTGACCAGGTCTCAAAGGCTGGGACAAGAGGCTGATTGTCTCGGACAGAGCTCACCTTGGTATGTTGACTCACTCAATCTTCGTGGATATGTTGTGGCAATTCAGAAATAACACTTTTAGTGTCATGACCTTTCAGTTACTTTGTGATATGTTGTTTGTTCCATCAGTGTTTGATTTCCACCAGGTGGTCGATGGCCTTCAAGAAACACAAAGACAAGCACAGGAAGGGAAAAAGTAAGCGTATAGCGCGTGTGGGGATTGTTGAATAACATTTCCTTATGAACTAATGCATTAGAGAAACAAATGAAGGGTGAATGACGGTGAGGTCATCTGTAAGAATTGACAGCACATTGAGATAAACTCATTCTGTCGTATGTTTTAAATGATAAGCATTGGAACAACCAAAAAGGGCATTGGACCCACTTATGCCAGCAAGGCATCTCGCACTGGCCTACGTGTGTGTGATTTACTGGGTGACTTCAAGGAGTTCTCTGCCAGGTAAGAATGGCCATACGCATTGTTTACCGACTTGAGCTACCAGAAGTATATGTTTAATGTGATGAAGGTATACTTACAGATTCAAGAACCTTGTTCAGCACTCTCAAGCCATGTATCCATCCTTGACAGTTGATGTTGAGGACCAACTGAAAAAACTCAAGGTAATTGTAATTACCAGTAGTGCAATGCAACTTGTATAATACCAAACATAATGTTTGAATATTACCATACTATTATGAAAAATACCTTGTTCTCACAACAATATTGTAGGACTATGCTGAGAGATTGCGGCCGATGGTGAGAGATGGGGTCTATTACATGTACGAAGCCATTCATGGACCCCCAAAGAGAATTCTGGTTGAAGGGGCCAATGCTGCCCTGCTCGACATTGACTTTGGTGCGCTCACCAATGTTTGGATTATTTGTATTTTCTTTGTGAATAATTCACATTTCTGAATGTATAGTTCTGAACTGTTATGAAGTTGTGGATTGTAATTCAATGCACTCCTGCCTCCAGGCACATACCCCTTTGTGACATCATCAAACTGCACTGTCGGTGGTGCGTGCACTGGCCTTGGCATCCCGCCTTTAAATATCGGTGATGTCTTTGGTGTATCAAAGGCTTACACCACCAGGGTGGGGATCGGTGCATTTCCCACGGAGCAACTCAATGTGAGAACTATTTGAACTGTATTCTTTGGTAAACATACAGTATACAGTCATTTCAGGACAGCTTTCCTTTATGTGACCTTTACTGTATATTGTATCATGACACACTGAAGACTGGTTATGTAACCCATTGATATGTATAGTGTGCTTATGCTCATGTGACTAATACAGTAAGCTAGCCTGGTGTGAGACATTTAGTGGCTGTGCAGCTGTCACAATTTGTGACAGACATACCCAAACACCCTTTACCTCCAATGCAGGTCACATGTTCAGGGGATAAATTTAGGGCCAGGGTCCAGGTTCAAGATAGACTATGAGAGCTGTGATTTCTTTGACCCTGGATATCATTACTTAGCATGAAAACTGTCCGCATGGACTCTGATCAAAATGTTTCGACTGAATCTTTCAAATGTATTATGCAAAAATGTTTCCTCAAAACATGCATGCATGCGTATTATTGAGTACATGCGTACATGAGTATTTCTCTGTAGGCGGTGGGTGAACTGCTACAGACAAGAGGTCATGAAGTGGGCGTCACCACGGGCAGAAAGCGTCGCTGTGGCTGGTTAGACTTGATCATCCTCAAATATGCCCACATGATAAATGGCTTCACTGCGTAAGTGGAGTGGGACACCTCTGTTTAACAAAATATGGTCTGTTTCATATTTTTCCTTCAACCATTGAGATGTTGAACCATTATGAACTACAGCGTGTAATGATTTTATCCTTCCTCACAGCATTGCATTGACAAAACTTGATATTCTGGATGTATTGGATGAAATCAAAGTGGGAGTGGCTTACAAACTCAATGGCAAAAGAATTCCCCATTTCCCTGGTATGAATAATTATGCAGAATATCCAATTAGAAAACATCAGTGTCTTTTTCACAATCAATGAATAATACTGACTTTCCCAATCTTTTTTTTCATTCATCAAAAGCCAACTTGGAGGTTTTGCACAAAGTTGAGGTTGAATATGAGACTTTCCCTGGTTGGAAGATAGACACATCTGCAGCCAGAAAGTGGAATGACCTCCCACCCAAGGCACAGAACTACATTCGCTTCATAGAGAATCATATTGGAGTTCCTAGTAAGTTTGCACCAATTGAAAGCATTACCAAAAATGGTAAGAAATGTGTTGATGCAAAAGTCTAACCACTGCCACTGACCACCTGGTGGCACTGTTGCATTGAGTAGTGACTTTAAGCTAATACATTTGCTTACTGAAATGTTGTCTTTCTGTCCATTCAGTCAAGTGGGTTGGTGTTGGCAAATCCAGAGAGTGCATGATACAGATGTTCTGAGGAAATACCTTCAGCTGCCCTGTATGCTCAGAGAAGATGATCTGACACATTTTCAACACATGAAATTATCAAACCCTGTCGAATGAGCTATTGCTATTCTACTCTACCATAATAAATAATACGGAAAGGCATTTCACTATGTTTTCAAATAAAATATTTTGAGTTTTGCTCACTGTTTTGTATCAACCAATACAACAACACACTGTCTTAACCAACAAATAGCACCCACTATTATTATTTAGAAATATAGTACCGTAGCCTTAGAGAGAAACTGACGACCTCAAAGTCACATATTTTTATTGATAAACAATTACAGTCAGCATCAGGTTTACAGTACATACTGTGCTATACATAATTGACATTACTGTTTTTTAAACAAGTATCTTTTCCATAAAAAACAAAAACAAAATAAACAAGTAAACTAAAGTAGATAGTTCCCTTTAAACGCGTTTCTTTCCTGTCACGTGGCAACAGGTCAAATATGGGCTTGTTTCCTGCGGCCCAGTATTATCGCACAACTAGCAGGTCAGGAATTTGAGAGGCACATTTGCGAGCTCTAAAATGCCTAAAAGATCGTATCCCTTTTCTGAATCATTCTCAACACAGTATAAAGTGCATGTTGGGCAACGGGAGTTGAGTCAGAATGGTGTGTTTGGGAACAAATATCGACAGGAAGTATATGGTAAGGACTCGCTAATGCATGTCTATAGCTACATTAGCTTGTTCAGCTTTCAAACTACGGTGGCTCACTAGCTGCTACTCGTGTTTACATGCCTGCTTCAAAGTGGTGAACTTGAAGGGAGAACATATTACATTTCTAAGTATATATTTAAAATGCTGCTTTTGACCTGCTTTAGTTTTTGAAGTGCAATTATACAAATGTGAGCGCAGTAGATGGATATTGACTTAAGTCTACCAAAATATCTTTATTTAGACACATACTAGCCATTGTGTATGCGTTTTTCTCTATACCTATAGTATTAAATGTAAGATGATACCTTTTTTTTTTAGACCACTACATTTCGCTATCTTACATTTATATGTGCGTGTTGGAAAAAATAATCTGATACGGCACTTCTGCACAGGCCTGCTTCAAAATGCATTTCGACGCTCGAAGATGTCAAGCACGACTAACCCTGTCTTTTATATGCGTTTGTTCACCGGTTCCTTTTGTCTCTATAGAAAAGACAAAGAATTTGCTTTTCATTGGTGCTAAGGCAGTTATGGATAAAATTTGGAATTCTGATGGAGATGAGAAATGTACAGACACACAGCTGGCTACACCTGGTAACCCTCAACTACTCAAAGGACAGACACTAATTGGACAGGATGGCCGACTGACAAGAACCACTGCACAAGGTGAGTGGAGATATCTCAATCTGTCTATCAATAGATAATTATAATCATCTATCATCATCTATATATCATTATGGGAGTGTGTTTAATTTGATAATTAAAGGTTTCCTGTTTATGTATCCTACATATCCACACAGGCTAGTTCTCAATGTTTAGGTGGCTTCAATCTTCAATAATGCTTACTTAATTAGCTTGGAATGGTTGCATGCATAGTGAACTGAATGTATACCTGGTGTCCAGGTACAGCAGAGGGTCCGGCAGGATGCTGTGTTTGCCAGAAGAGCCAGGGAGTCCGGACACCCTGCTCCCAGTGTGACCGGCCAACCTGCTCCTCCTGTAGCAGGCAGTGCTCAAACTGCTCCAACCTCTGCTGCTCTGTCTGCAGTGTTGTTGAGTGAGTCACATGTTGATGTTGCTATCATGTGGTATACTAGCAGTCTCTCTATTGCGCCACCAAACACTACACTTGATTTTAAATGGCACACAATCGGCAAAAGCGATACTTGTTCCAGTGCAGTACTTTGCAGATTTTCCACTCTTAAATCTACACCACTAGATGGCAGCATAAACTCTAAAGAAACACTCCTTAATGAGGTAAACGCTTACTGCATGTAGGTACAGGGCCAAGGACATTTGTCAATGTATAAAATATGTTGTGGCATAAACTTGACATTCTGCACATGATATAATGCCATGTTTCAAATCTTCTGCAGTACACCGTTTCTTTGTGTAATTAATATATTTATGATTTTGCGTACAAGCAATTTTATTTTCAGTGTTTGTTTTTGAAAGCTCCTTAGCTGATGCCGCATTTAAAGCTTGTTCCCTGCATAGTGTCAGTACAAGGAACCTAAGATTTAGGAAAATGTATCAAGCAGAAATGTAATTCCTTCAAGCAGCGCAATACATAACATTTATAGGAAGCGATTGTAAGGTAATGCACGTTGTCATATTCACCAATATGTTTTTGCATTCTTACCACGTTGTAAAAACATTATCCAGCACCTCTGTGCTATCCAGCACGTTCAGAGCTGTGACTGTGTAAAAGGAACCAAAGCAGTGCAGACCGCACACAACTATAGCCTAACCTTCGCAATGCATTTAAAATGTGTGATGCGGAGCTTCTAAGAGAGCACCCTAATGCATTGAAGGGACTTAGCAAGTGACTTTATTTATACTTTAAATAAACATAAATATTTATTAGTGGTATTTACATTTTTTTAAGACTGTCCTTTTAAAAAATATAGTTAATATATAACACTATCCTTCCACCCCGTTTAGTTTTTTCTTTCTCTCTCTCTCTCTCTCTCTCCCTCTCTCTACAGTTATAGTGGGCGATATGACCAAGTGCTCTGTTGTGGCTGTTCACCATGAAGGGTCCAAATGGTGGCACACCAGAGATTATTGCTTACATTTTTGATATTGAATGAATTACTAAAACAGCATTATTTTTATATATATTATATAATTTTTTTTATCATTGTCTAACAGTGTTTGTGTATATAGATATTACATTTCATAAATAAAGTTTAAATGTATATTTTTTAATTTCTATATTAAAAGTGTATTTGAAAATGGCAGGAAAAGTTATTGTTAGTACATAGGTTTGACAAATAAAGCATTCTGTCAGTAAACGAGTAGCTAGCATGATTTGTCATACATACTGTATTTACTGTATGACATTTATATAATCCTTGTGGTCAATGTTATTGTAAATTTAAATATCTACCGATAGATGGCAGTAAAAGCAATATACTGATATTTATTCTGAGTTGCTGGTCCATGATAAATATATTCTAAACTCAAACTTCTAACTTGTGAGCTAATTTTACGCTTCTGTTTATTAATATACAGCCATGTGACTTATATTATTTTATTGATTTATATATTTTATTTTAACTGATGCAGGAGGCCTATATGTAATTTATCAATTCTCAAGAAATTCAAGGTGTTTTTGCATAGGCCCACTTTAGCCTAGAGGCAGTTCAGAATAGAAGTTTTCTTAATCCTTGCTGTGTTTGAGGTTTTACTTTGAGATGGAGTCAGCACTGTACTTGGCTCTACTTAATCAGCACTGATTGGTTGGTGTCAAGTTATTTCAATGACCCCTCGATTACATTCTGGAAGTCAAACACTGCTGATGGGTCCTACAGATATGAGTTTCTCTGGAGCCTGTGTACAGCACACTTAAATCACATCCTTCATCAGCAGGCTAGTTGTGGCTCCGGTCTACAGGGAGCTCCTGCAGTTGGTGTCCGAGAGCACCGTTTGGTTTCTGGCTGCGTAAACAAACAGCTGCTGGCTGGAAAGGCGACAAGTTGTCTGAAGAGAGAATGTTGAATTTTTTTTTAATGCTAAAAAGATGCAGCGGTGGTGTATAATTAAGTGGATGGCACCTTATTAGATATGTTGATGCTGTTAGCTTCCTAATATGTCTTTGTCATTCCATTTTTATTCTGTTCATATTGGTGTTATTGATGGCGCTAGGCTTGACTGGGGTTTCATTGTTAAAGGGACGCTGCCCCTCAATTGCCTGGAATTATCCTTGTTGAAACCAATGTTACAAATGTTGGTTTGCAATGTTTGTCTGGCACCCCTCTCTACTCCCCTGCAGCTCTCTTAAGGTCATAGCCTTATGCATGCATTGGTTGGCAAGATACCAACAGTCCTGCCAGCAAGCATCAATATTCTCACTGTGACTTAAGGTGTGCCTTCAATTTATATCAATACCAATCCGTGTGAATCACGTGACATTGCTTACCAATTGAAGGCATGTTAGGGTTTAACATAGTTTCACTCAGCTGTTGAGCTGCTAGGCTACACCAGAGGGGAGACAAAAATAATTTTTTTCTAAATCACGAACGCAGATTATGTTGGGAAAAGAAGTGAAATCAACAAGTCGGCATCAAATGTCGCTGCTCCTTTGAAGCCAAATGTGGAAAAAATGTCCCATGACGTGCAGGTCTACGGTCAGGTCATGCACATTTAACGTGTGGCCTTGTTTGCTTTGGGCGTATAGGCCTACAGTCACATGCAGGCTTTCAGTTTGGGTCTCAAATTGCAACAGTGAGCTGGGCTGTACATTTGAGATTGCAAGTGTGTGTGTCGGGGTTGGGGGGAGGGACGTTCTGTGACAGTAAGGAGTGTGCCTTTAACTTATTTTAAGTAAGAAAGCTAATGCTTAGGATACTCGCTCTCTGCTCTTTCCGAACCCCATAATGGCACGATGTGGTAATGCGGTCTCGAAATGGAAGCTTGCAGCTGTCGAGGTCTTCCAACACATCCGCATCCCTGACACGCCCATGAAGTCACCGTGTGCCTTTGCCGAAAATGGTCTTCATCCTCTTGCCTGTGATGCATGTATGGCTGAGGAGAGGGGCCTGCATTGCACACAGCCTTCCAGACCAACTGCAGTCAGCGAGTGGCAGCATGCGGCTTTGTCTCGCACCCATTCTTTTCGGGACCAGCTGTGGCTTGGAGTGTAAACGTCAAGCCCAATGATGCTGTTGCTATAAATATGCGTCGACGAGCATGAGTAAGTGACAGCTGTGCAGTGGACCAAGGACACACTGTCTTGGCACTCTCGGGACAAGCCACTACCGAAAAAAGGTTGCCCCAGCATGAGCGTTAGTTGATATGCATTTATGCTGTTTTTGGGTAGTCACACACTAAGCAATTCAGATCTAAGTTTTGGGTTGTGCTTTTCATTATCCACTGAGGGGTTTGTCCATTGTAGACAAATAAAGGTGTATATGATTCATGGGAACATGCTACCTCACCTAACTTTGTGAGAAAATAGTGATTGATTTGTGATTTGATGTTCCAGTGTTTCAATATTATTTTCCAACTGTATTGAATGACCCTCGCTTATCCTTGGGTGCTTTGTTATTGAAAGTCAAAAGCATGTCTGCAAGTAAGTGGCTTGCAAAACACGGGTAGACGGGCAAGGGGAAACATCTCTGCTTGTGTGTGTATGTGGGTTTTTTATTTGCACGCACACGACTGTTTGTGTGCCCTTTTCAAGTGTGACCACCTGTCGTTTGTTGAGAAATAAATAAATAAATAAACAGGCCACACCAGCTGTCTCTGGCAGTCCATCCGTTCAGAGGTCAAGGGCTCGCACCGCTGGCCTTGCAAGGTGGCGGACGCTTCCAACTTTCCTCACAACTTCTCCACAAGTCTCGCCGGCACACTGAACACAGCCAGGCGCTAAGTCCTCGGAGAGGAATGTTTTATTACGCCATCAAGTCACCCTGTGGCTAAGCCCTGTCACATGGGCCCCCTGCCTTCTCACTGCAAGTGTTTTGGTCCGTAAGAAATCCACACACACACACACAAACACAAGGCAGTCTATGTCCCAAATCCTGTTAGGCAGATGTAAGGTGCTGAGTGTGAGAGAACCTTCTTGGGGCTCCTGCAGTGATGTTTAAAGCGTGAGCTGGTTCTAGCATTACAGCGGGCCCTTATTTACTGTGCTTGCAGTGGATGGGGCTGTTCAGCGTTTATGAATGATCTTGGGAGGACATTGTTTTCTTTATGCACTGAGCTGCCTGGCCAGTGCCGCTGTGTCGTCTGTTGGTGGACAAAGTACGTGCCGGGTAGCAGAGCCAGACAATGGAGCGGCTGAGCTACTACCCACGCATACAATAGAGTGGTGGGACCAGGCCGTGGCTTGGGGCCAGGATTTGGGGGCTGAGGGGTTGGGAAGTAGGGTGGATGGGGGCAGGGGTAGTTGGATGCATCTCTTTTCTACATGGGGTTCCCAGAATGGGTGTGCTGGCGTAGGGGGAGGGTGGTGGGAACGCAAGCCTATCCCTATTGGGATCACATAGCAAAGCAGCTGGATTTCTTTAGCTGTACAGCAGGGGAATAATTAAAAGCTCTCTCAATAGAAAATGACCAATGAATCGGCCTGAAGATCCTCAATTAGACACACACACTTGGTTGTTTACTCACTTGCATATATGCATAAGTGATTAATCAAGCTGCAGGCTATTTTTATGAAATGTAATTATATTTTAGATAGCTTTATGCTTCACTACATCAACACATCACCCGTTGCTGGGTTTGTACACTTTGTGGATTATTGACAGCCGGTCTAGAACAATGGCAAGCCATCTCTGAAATGACTGCCCTTGAGCTCAGTTTAGTTTCAATGGGATCGGGACTAAGACCCACAGTACATGTTGACTGTGTATACATTGCATTGCTGCCCACACACACCGGCTGGCTGTTAGAGGTGCTGCTCAGACAACAATGTCTCTCCTTGAAGGCACGCTGAGGTCGTTTGGGTGTGAAAAACACATTTGCCTCACTTTTACCTGTTCATGTTTCAGGTTATTTGGTACAAGCCCTGTCACTGCATGACTTTTATAGGTTAATGCTGAATTTTAATTAGTTGAATAAACATCCAGGTGTATAAGGATAGAACTAAATATAAGAAAAACACACAGCCATAGAAAGTTGTTCTGTTTAATCTATGGATAATCTTAATAAAGACCTAAATCAAGATTGTCACATTTTCACAGCACGCACACACAAGCACACTTGAAAAGCGCAAACAAAATAATGCAGATACAATTACAGATCAAAGTAAATTGCCTCAAAACCTACACAATGTCAATTCTGTATAAGATTGTCCCCTAATCTCTATATCACTAACACAGAAGCAATTGATTACTATAAAATATACCTTTCTTATTACAAAATTATATTAAATTCTAATGGCACTTCTATTAAAAAGATTTTCAGAGATATTTATATGCTTTTTTTGTACCAAATTAAAATTGAAGACAGTCAAATGAAGCAATGCGATAATAAATAGTTCTCATTATCATACACAATTCACAGTTGTAACCTGTAGAGGACAGAATTCCAGTATTATCGGTGTAATCCTACAGTCATTTTAAACTAAAACCATTTTACAGCATGTGTTAGGCAAACATACCCCAAATCAAGTGTAATGTGTTTCCAGAAAAATCTGTTTCACATTCAACAATGACATGAACAGACTGTTAGGTATTAACAATATAGCCAAATAAGAGCCAAACATAAAAACACATATCTATTAGTTCAACCTGTCAAAAATGCTTTTTTTTTTTATTTTCTCAACAACAGATCAAGAATAAGTCTCTCTCCCAGTCTTATCTCCAGAAGCAGCAATACACTTTTTTATTGTTTTAACTTAGTTGACATGAACAAAAGTTGTATTTATCTTTCAGCTTCATTGGGCCAAGTGAAGGTGACATGAACATTACCACCTCAGTCTAGGCAAATGTACACAATAGAAAAGGGTTTCTCCAGATGCAACACTTATTAGTGTCAACAAGGCACGTTGTGTGATCATCCTGGAGGTACAAAGAAAGACTGAAAAACAATGCGCGGTAACAACTCTTGACAATGTGTTAGCTTCTATCTCTGTACACCTGTATTACCATATTGGAAATACTCCCTTTGAAAAGGTGAGAAAACAATGAGCAGCAAAATATACATTCCTGTGTGTCCTGTGAAAATATCACACAGTATTTATGCATTTGGGAGAAAATAAATCCTATATTTCAAGAAAACAAAACTCACAATGTACCAACTCACTGGTTGGTAAGAATTTGAATAAGTCTATCTTTTTCTAAAAATTTGTTTTACTCATTCTTACAATACACTGAACATTTGTTTCAGATAAACTGTTCCATTCAATTTGTACTTGTGTTAAAAATTACTTTTACCAAATAAATTCCAAATAAATAAAGATTCTCAAGTTTGTTGTTAATATATTTTGATGCTCTGAAAGGAGTTATTGTGATCAGTAAAAATAAGATGCTCTGAAAGGAGTTATTGTGATCAGTAAAAATAAGACTTCAAAATCATTAAAACCCTGTGAAGTATACACTGAAATAGACAGAAAGTTGATCATTTGACCAGTTCATCACTCGGCTTGCAGTTTTCACACAAGTCATGACCGCCTTAAATGACAGCCACAACTAATCTCAAACTTTTGAAAAGGTTTTTCAAAATCTGGAAACAAAGACACTTGAACACCAATAATATGTTAATTAAGATATTCTAAAATATGTGCAATCAAGTTACCATGGAACAATGAAGCACTTATCTACTGCATGCTGGGATATAGGGCTGTTCTTTGATGCCTCCAGACAATGCACCTGTTTACAGTCTCCTTGGTGTCCCTTTGCTAAATACATTTCTCGCATTCCTAAGGCTTCATTCAATACAGAAAAGTGCAAAGCGAGCCTTGCGCTGCCTTTCTCCCCTCAGCCACGAGAGACATACACAATGATCCCTTGAAAACTACCTGGGACATAGGGAAACAATGCATCTATTGTCTGATTTCTATAGGCAACCTGCACTCTATCTTTGTGGCTGTGCTTGTGAACAACTGTTTCCTCTGGAAGAGCAGCAGTCACGGTCACTATTAGCGTTTCAGATATGCAGAAGCCAATGAAACTCTGAATATGGAACAGTAACAAATGGTCTCCGGGGGGAAGACGTGACTGAGCCTAGATGACTTCAGCTTTAATAAGACACTTGGATTTCTCAAACATATTGTTCTAGTACAGAAAACAACTATTCCATAAATAGTATATATTTACATTAAATATACAAATAGTAAGAAATAGCAGCCTAAAGAATAGTGTTGAAACTATATGCATGCTAAAAACAAGTGCTTCTCTATGTCCTTGAATATAGTAGTGTGTGCAATCCAAAAAAACTAACTAAAAATAAAATAACTGGATTTGCACTGCGAAAATCGATAGCCCCAACACCAGTGAAAGTACCAACACAGCTATGAGAGACATGATGTCTTTCAAGCTTAAATGAGAATCGATTGTAAACCCTGAACCAAGTCAAACTAATAAATAATTTTTCTGATCAAGTCTTGTCAGGGCAGGTAAAAAAAAAAAAGATTTTTATCATGGACTTTTAGTGCTGTGCTCCTGAAACATATAGCATCTACAGTACATGGATGAAACAACTGAATTGCTCTTATGCAAAACAAACCTAGAATTGTGCCTGATATTTTCTTGCCAGACATTATGTTCTTTCACATTCATCAGTAGTTTTTTGCACAGAAAGAGAAGATATAAAATATGAAAAAACTAATTTTCAAGAAAGAAAAAAACAATCAGTAGATTTAGATGTTGCCAGTTAAGCAGAGCATAGCTTTGATGAAGATACAGTTCTACCAACAGGAAACTACAGCCATGATTGAGGCAAACATAGGATGTACTAGGCCCACCTTTCATTCTCAGTTTCTCTTCCATGCCTGACAGAGTACATGTGCTAAACATTTATTTACCATTTATCTGCCATATCAGAAAATAACAAGGTAATTCACTGCTAAATACATACTGTCAATCAAAAGGAATCAGTTCCAAGTGTATTTGCTTCAAAAGCTGGATTTATTTTGTATTTGTTACATTCATTTAAAGATTTAATTAAGGACACTAGTGATTCAGTTGGCATCCAGTGCAGACAATTACCTTGTTATTTTCTCATATTTGGTCAGATTTGAGTGTGCATTCCAATTTTTTATTTGCCCAACTCTTTGACAATAAAGCAGAACAATGAGTCCTATTTGTGTTTACACACCTTAGATAAAATATTGTCAGTAGGCACCAGTGTTGCAGGCTTAGGATAAAATGTATCTTTAAACTCATAATTACGGCTATTCATCAGCTTCTTTTAAGTCATGATTGGAAGGCTATTCCATTGATATGTGCTTACAGTACTTGGATTAGAAACACAACATAATGTAACTCTGGCTCAGGCAAGAAAAAGATGTGATCCACACTGACTGAAAAATCAAGTTTGATGGTATGTTTGCCTTTTGTTTCAGAGAACATAAACTTCATTCCAAACAAAACAAAAAGGTAAATCCTTCCAGAATTTTAACTTCATAATTTTTTTGCCGTCTCTTAGTTGTTAAAGATCTATAAATAAATAATAATGTAAGTGTTTTAAAAATAATATGCTAGCTGGACGGTTGAGTTCTATGTGCACAAATAAACTCTCATCATTCATTCAGATGATTGTTTTAACATCACATTAATATTAGCAATCATCCATTTGCCCATAAAGTACGGACATACATAGGATGTTTTACTTTCAGCAGATATTCTTAATGCAAGAGGTTGACACTAATAAGACAGAAAATCAAAACAAGTGCATCATGTGGTTTGTTCGCCTTCGACGTACATCTAGCTGGAGTGTTTTACAGCACCATGTTAAGTCGCACAGCCTTTACACCTGAACACCATCAGCTGTCTCTCTCTGATGCCACGCCCGGCTGTGGCATTGCTCACTAAACAATACATTAGTTCCAGTTCAGTTGCTACATGTTTAAGTTGAGAAACGCCACATGGGGTAGAAGAACACAGAAAACTGTCAACATGTGTACACACCAACAGAGAAATCATTCAGTAGTAGTAGTAGTAGTAGTAGTAGTCGTAGTACAGCAGTAGTAGTAGTAGTAGTAAGCAGTATATAAAAACAGACATACGCTTTCATATCTCATGGCACTGGTGATGGGTGTGGGGCTGTATTTTATCCAATAGCGAGAGTTTTGACAAGGCCGCAGTGGAACTTTCTGATGTGGCGGTACAGGTCCCCAGATTGGGTGAAGCGGCGCTCGCACCACTTACAAGCGTGCGGCTTTTCGCGCGTGTGCACCACGGCGTGCCGGCTCAAGTTATGGGAGTACTGGAAGCTCTTGCCACACTGGCCGCAGGTGTAGGGCTTCTCGCCGGAGTGCGTGCGCTCGTGCCGCTTCAGCGTGTACATACAGGAGAACGTCTTGCCGCACTGTGAGCACGTGGGCACAGAGCCGTCTGGGGACAGCTTGGAGCGAGCGCCGTCCTTCTCGCGGAAGTGCGAGCTGAGGTGCAGCTGCAGCACGTGGGGGCTGGGGAACACCTTGCTGCAGAGGGGGCAAACGCACGCCTGCCCCGGGGCCAGGAGCACCGCGCTGGACGCCGAGATGTCCGAGGAGGCCATGTCGTCCTCGTCCTCCTCGTCCTCGCTGTCCCCCACCAGCCGGCCCGCCCTCCCTACCCCCCTCCGCTCCTCGCCCTCCCTCCCCCTCCCCTCCTGTTCCTCCTCCACGTCCCCCATCAGGTCCTCCTCCAGGACGGCGGCGGCACCGTTGCTGTTGCCTGGGAAGAGGGCAGCGAACCCTGTCACCACGGAGCTCCTGGCGCTATTCCCAAAGCGGCGGCTCTCGGGGCTCACCGCCTCACCGTCCTCCTGCTCTGACAGCGAGTCGTGTTCCTCTTTAACAAGTGGCTCAGTGGCCTGCTGCTGGCTGTCGAGGGCCAGCTGTCCCGCCACACAGGAGGCCTGGAAGGGATCTCTGCTCGACAGAGGCTTGAAAGACAAATCCAGTGCGCAGTCCATGTCATCCGAAGCCAGGGACCTCTGGGACAGCGATACAGTGGAACTACTGACATCAGCTTTTGTTTTTCCAGCTGTGTGGATGCAGGGCTCGCCCTCCGCTGACACGTAACTGACACCTACAAGGCCCGGGGACCTGCCAGAGTGACCGTTCGCCTTCTGCTGCCGGCCGTGCGTGGACTTATCATAATCTGTGACAGCCAGCCTTGTGTCACTGTTGTTCATGTCAAGCTCCTCTGCCGGGGCCCTGGGAGGTTCCCGGGCCTGCGTGGGGGGCTGTCGCAGGCAGAGCTGCTTGCTGTGCAGCTCGGCGTCTGAGGAGTTGTCCCTCTCCAGACAGCTGAGTCCCAGGCCTTCGCCTATCTTTTCATCCAGTGCGTATAATTCCTTATCTTTAAGTTTACCTTTACACACTTTCACTATATCGTACATGTGGAGGTAACTGGCAGCTGCCAGGACGTCCTCTACAGGCAGAGTGCTGAATTCCAACTTGCCCTCATACATAAATTCAAGGAGCAGGCTGAAAGCCGGGGCTGTCACAATGTCACTGTTCAGATGCACAACGTCTCTTTTGTCTAGCTGGTCCCTGTAGAAGAGATGGAAGTACATGCTGCAGGAGGCCAGCACTGCTCTGTGCGCTTTGAATCTAGCCTCCCCGACAAGAACGGTGCAGTCACAGAGGAAACCTTGGTGACGTTGCTGACTCAGACACTGCAGCAACTGGCGGCTATGGTCTGGGAACTCCATTCTTCCTTCATAACCTGAAGAAAAACAGGAAAAACAGGATACTGAATAAACGAAATGCAGCCATTTAGGTCGCGGTGCATGGAGTTGCAAGCGCTTGCAAGCCGTAAGAAGTTGTCTAACAGTAGGCCTAGGCCTAAATAGGCTGCGATTAAACCTAATTGTTTATAAATATTCCCTAAATCCGATATTACACGAACTGAGTTTTTCTTGCATATCCTATAAAGCAATTGTAGTTGGTTAGGGTAATTTACCCACCGGTCTAACTACAACTATTGTCAAAACCACAATACAATTAATTATCATTAGCCTAAATAAAAACATTTAACTTTTCAGTATTCGCGGCATAGCTTTCCTTTTGCTCACCTGACCTTGTATCACTTTGTAAACAAATCCTTCGCCGGATAGCGGAAGTGTTCCTGCTAGTAGTCAGACTACTTTTTGCGCTTCCCATGAAAATGTGAAACTGACGGACCAATCGCACGCACTAAGCCTACACAAAAAAGAATCGCTGTTCAGCTGCTGTTGTTCATGTTTACCGAGCTATCAAGTGGAACTGTTCCTTCCGAGCACACAAATAAAGCCGAGCCTATGCGCATGCAGGCTTGTGGACAGCCTAACAGCCGCCCATCGTGCAAGGTTAAGAAAAGCCAGAGGAGAGTGAGTAAACTGCTGCTCTGTTTGCTAATTACACTGCAAGCTGTGGAGTCAGCTGCTCTGACATCACTGCAATGGAAACGCTACCTCCAGCTGTGCTCTCTTTATACCATATGTTACACCGAGCTACTCAATCCAAAAAGGACATGGAACTTAATATACGTGGTGTTTTCTAAATGTCACAAGGTTAAATACAGTGTAAATAAAACTTTAAACAATTTACATCAGAAATAACATACATTCAGCGATCGATATAAGAAGGCTAAGTACAATGCCTTGCGGCTCTTTACGCGCTGGTCACACGCACAACTGTAAGCGTTTGTTTTAAGATTCCAATTAAACTAATAGCCAAGCAGCATAAACAGGTATAACTATACAACTATTCAGTCGATGCCTTTAAATGATTACCCCAATTTTATTGAGAATATTGCACATAAGTGTAATTCCGCGATAAATCGACCATTATTTGGAAAGGAAAATCCGAAGACATCGGAAAGGACGCAGTAAAATGAGCTCCATGTCCGTGTTGGGAAACGCATTGCTGGGAGCCTTTTAACAGCAGAGGAACTCACAGCAACTGCCGCTGGCCAAGCCAACTGCGCTGAACGAAGCAGCGACGGCATTTCTAACTTTCGCTTTCTCAATTTATATAGACAGAACAAAATACTTACATATATTCCCCAGTTCGTCGTGTTTTCCTATACGTTCCGACGTCCTTTCATGATGTGCGGCCAGATGTTCTCTTCTCCTGTCGCTTCTTGAGCTTCAGTTCGACCCTGCCAGGCGAGCTACACTCTGCGCTGTGTGTCAAGCAGGTTGATATTAGAACAATCTCGCGATAGCACTGGCCACAATAACTTCTGTACTACTCCACCGCCTCACACAGCGGCAGCAAGTAGCAGAGTAGCTTGGGAACAGCAACTGGCACCTTACAAACACCTGCCCTGGCACTTCATGGACTTTATAATAGAGAACGAAATTTACGACTAACTGACGAATAGCTTGCTTTGTCCAGCATTTGAAACTGTTGTAAAATTATGCAATTTCATTAGCTGTAAATGATTTACAGGCTCGTGTATCTATCATTTATGGATGAAATACACAGTTATTTTACCTTTCTCTGTCTGGCTTTTGTAATAAACAGTATGTTTTATAATAGAAAAATACATTACAAATTCTAATTAAATAATTAATTAATAGATTAATGTCTGGGTGATTGATGGAAACTGCAATCCTAAAGAGAGGAACGTCCTGCCTCCAAACTATTCAGTAGCCTACTGTTGTTTCTCCAGAGGACATCTTCCCTGATGCATTGTATTTATCATTTATTCTTATATCTGTTTTCTGTTTTGACTTTTGACATGCAAACAATACAGATGAATGAATATGGAATATTTCTGAAGCTGACTCTCTAATAGTTTGTGATTACTGCATTGTGGATAACCAGGGGCTAGATGTTGCAGCTGCTCATCCTTTGGGGGGGGGGGGGGGGGGGGGGGGGGGGGGGGGGGGGGGGGGGGGGGGGGGGGGGGGGGGGGGGGGGGG
>JAODTR010000015.1:3132678-3153672 GCA_025399935.1 Amblyopsis rosae
CCCCCCCCCCCCCCCCCCCCCGCGCCCCCCCTCCATCCTTCCCGTCCCAACTGTCTCAGTCACCTTTGCCCTGTGTTCCAGCTGTCGTGTGCTTTGAAAGGGCCATTTGCGGCTTCTCGCAGCCCCCGACACAGAGGGGAACAGGCAGTCTGACGGGCGATAGCAGCCACTGGTCAGTAAGGGCCGCTGGCTGCAATTCCTCTCTACTTATAAGGGCTTTATTCCATTTTTTGTCTAGCATTAGGCAGGCGATAAGTCAATTAGACCATTGTCCAGATGACTGAAAGAAAAGGATACAAATGACTTAAGTTAATGGCCTAAATATGATATGTATTCTTTAAATGGAATTAGGCATTTACCATCAACCAACCAATAAAAAACACATAACAGTCAGCTATAATGCGTGTGACTTCACAGGACGGTACTCATCACAACACGCACCAGCAAACAGAATGTCCTGGTGGAAACGCTTCAGATGTGCCATACGAAAAAGAAGAAATGTTTACCATTCAGCGCACACACTGTCCAATGCAATGAAGAGCAGCTATGTGGATAAGAATAGGACCAGTGGGCCTGTGTTTCCCTGGCCTGGCAAACTCAGTGGCCCAGTGGAGGAGGGGTGTGTGTGTTCACAGGGCAAGACAAAGCAGCGGTTGTGCCCGGGGACTGTGGCCTCAGAGAGAGGCTCAGCACAGCAAAGGTTCTCACACACAGAAAAAGATAGGGAGAAGGAGGGAAACAGAATGAGAGTGGGGTAGCAGGGAGGGGGGCGGGGATGGGGGGGAGAAACAGAGAATACTTCCTGGAGGTTCATTCTTCCTCTGTAATCATCAATGGCATTCTCCCCATGACCCACTCCTCTCTCAGACAAACAAAGGGCCCGCATTCCAGTGTAGTCTGACTGCAGCCGGCCGGCCAGCCAGCCGGCCGGCCAGCCGCATTTGAACCACATCACTTTTCCCAATGGACCATTGGTCTCCTCATTCTCCAACAGTGATGGGCAGAGCTGGTCTGTCTATTACCAGGTAGCATGTTGGTTTGCATTTGTTGCTATCTGAAGTCCCTCAACATGTTTGATTTTGGTTCATTGAGTGCAGCTGTTTGCTGTAGGTTACACCTGTAGGAAATTATATTTTCTGCTCATATTGAAAGAATCTTTTTTTATATTTGAGGAACTGAATAAATATGAAATAATATGCTACTACTACATGTAGCCTACTACTACTACTAATGCATATGTAGTGTAATATTTTTTGTTCTTTAATTAATATGCCACATATTGTATATCTCATGCATTCATGTTTTTACAACATTGCAAAAATATGCCCCTCCCGTACAAACGCAGTACTCACACGCGCACGCACGCACGCACGCACGCACACACACACACAACCACTACTACCTATAGTACAGCAAAACAGTTGTTGAGAAGGAACCATTCCGTTCATTCTGTTTTAGAAATAAAACTAAAATGTCATGGGGTTTTGATAAAAACCCATCCACCATACGACTGTACGACTATAGCCAGTGGAAAGCTAAAAGTGGAAGTGCTTTGAAGAGGCCGCTCATCTCGTTGTACTTGCTTGGAGCCCACAAAACACAACATCAACAACATAACAGGGCACATTTCACTAGACCACTGCCAGTCGTGGAGGAGGAGCAGAACGCCACTGAAAAACAACTCAAGTATTTATGGGCAACGATCTGTACTGTTTGACAGGAACAGCCTGGCATGACTGAGGTGGACTTTAAGGGGTCAGTTTTAATGTTTATCATTATTAACATATGAGCAGCGGCAGCTGCCCCAGTTATTGCTTTGAAATAATGTTTCTGAAAGTCCTAATTGACGCTGCCCAAACCACATTCTGCTTTTATTGTGTGCATTTATATATGTCCTGCAGGCCTACATAAAATAACATTTCAATGTCTAACAAGCAAATTATATATTTAACATATGTTTTACTGGGAATAATAAGATGTATATGGTATACTGTCGTCTGTTAAATCAATATATCAACTTATTGCGATAACAGCAAACTCAGTCGGGTGAGTGTTGGCGCTAGGACCCGGAAGATCAGTTTGCCACTGAAGCATTGCAGACAGAGCGTTTGGGAGGTGTAGTGGAAGAAAGGCAACAGAAACGGAGTAAATGAGAGCACTTTTGTCCAGATTATTGAAGGACTTATCAACTAAATAAATCGGCGAAACAGCGTACTATAATGAAACGGACACATTGTTGAATTCCTGTCCAGGTAAATGCGTGCGTTTCCTTCTCATGGTAACTACAATAGGTCGACAGCTAGACAGGGTAGGTCCCATTGTAATACATGGGATGCGGTTATTCTCACTCCAGCTGCCCTACTAGGCCCCATATCCTTTCTATCGCTAAATACAAAACTGAAATTAAGTACTTTTCTGACTTGAATATGTTGTGTAACTTATTTTGCACCTTTGTCGAAAGTGCATGGGTGTTCCGCAATAAACGTATGCGCTGTTGTTTTTGCATAAACAACCATGTATCTTCTTAAAATGTAACCATTCACTATAGACAATGGCCACTTTGAAACATAGCTAAGTTAGCTTTGAGGCCAAAAATACAAATTGACGAGTTAATTCATAAAGTTTCAATTATATGACGAAGGCTTTAGCCTAAAATTACAACTTAACCAATTCACTGATGTGTGCAAGAAAAGTGCAAACCATTTGTTCTAATTGTTATTGTTATTAACTGTTTACATGTTTGAGTGAGGACATTTGTGAGAAGTAGATTATTGTTTAATTTTAAACAGAACTAATACTTTGCTTTAAAATGAGTGCAAATATTAAACCTACTTGTTCGTTTTCTTATACGATGTTGCAACCACTCAAAAACGGTACAAAGTAGCGCATCTTTGTTGTGACGCGTGATACTCTACTGCACTCCACTGACAACAGTAGTAGGTCAGCGGTCATCGAGCATGCATAGCTTTTGCTTATTAGTGTTCAACTTGTTGAGTCCACTGTGCGTTTAGGCATATGTAAAGTTAGCATTCCGGCTTGTAACTTGTTGAGTCCACTGTGCGTTTAGGCATATGTGAAGTTAGCATCCCTGCTTGTAACGAGTGTTAGTCCAGGCTGGGCATACTTCTCATCACATTTCACATAGTTCCGTGTTCTGTCCCCAACTTCCAGGTGTAACGTGCATGAGGAATATGCAGACTGAAACCTATTTTGTCCCTGGCCATATGTTCCCTTCATGCCAATAGTGTCTACACTATTTTTTTTATCAATCATCATGAGACTACATCTGGCCACTTCGATGTGCGTATGTGTGTGCAGACTTGGGCATGTGACACAGGAAAGACGCAACAAGCTGTTGAAACGATGCAGCCAGTTACTGTTTAGCCCTCCCTGTTCTATTTAGAAAATGTCAGTTACCCCCCCCCCCCCCCATCCATCCCCATTACTGTGTGAAAGGACTTAGAGTTCCTCACAGCTCCATTGACGCAAATGTGCCACCAGTTGCATGAAGAATCTGAGGAATGTTGTTTGAAATTTGCCCTGTACAGTCAGACTTATTGTGCCCTTCTTGAGGCTGGTACACCACAATAGTTCAGATGTGTTATCACTGTGAAGGATACACGCAATGCCAACCCACCATCAGTATCACATGGCTTTTACTGTGTACTGTAGCAGCATACAAGGCTAACATGCCCATGCTTCAACTGAAGCTTTTGTTTATCTTTCTAAGTTGCCAGCCAAGAAACACAAAAAAAAATAGTATTAAGGGCTAAATAATCATTATTAGGTCTTCACACTTGAATATCAAATCTGTTTTGTTGGTTTTTATGAATGCTTATGCAGGGATTGCTGTGAAAGGTTTTACAAACTGTTTGGTTATCCATGAGTACTACTAACGTATTGTTTGTAGTGGTTGGGCCTGTCTGGTAGAAGCTGTCATGTTATGTTGTCTGTTTGTCTTCTGCCTTGTCAAATGGGAGGAGTTGTAGAGTATCACATTGTCATTGCTTTACTGGTAGTCACACTTGTCCTAACTGACTTTACAGTATCCACGTGTGATGTTAGCTCCCCGTATGTGCTATCTTGAATTCAGCCCTAGCTATTTTATTTACTGTAAATGGTCGAAAATTGTTTCAGACAATACATGCGCTTCAAAACATAAATCCAATGCCAACAGAAGCCAAAGGCATTTAGCAGTACATATGAACTGAAGAAAGTAGTGCACTTTTCTTTCTTATTTGTTTTAACTCCGTGTGTGGCATCCTTGCTGCATGATACTGATTTGCATTGAATGGGGTGTTCCCTGCAGCCAGAATCAGGATCATGAATGATTAAAAGCTGGACTGACAGCAGGGCGGGCAGAGAGTAAGGCAGGCAGGCAGTGGCCCAGAGGCCCTAGGATGGACCATGTGACCTGCTGTCAGGGTACTGGGTTCATTCAGTGGCTGCTGGCTGCAGTGCTGGCAGCAGCCCAGATTTTCCACAGAGGCCGCAGTAGCAACAGGTCGTTCCCAATAAAACAGCAACGCTCTGTTGTGGCTCCAGAGTCGGCCTGGTGCATGCGTTGCTTTTTTGGCTGTGGTGTGTATGTGTGCTTGGTCTTGTTTGTGTGATGTATTCCGATGTGTATATAATGTGTGCATGCCCGTGTCAGAGTACACACCAAGATGCCAAGAGGTCTCCGACAGTTTGTTTTATCCCAGTTTGAATTGCACTCAGTGTGCTCTCAGAACCCCTCGCGGAGATCCTCTCTGAAATGCTTGTGTTACACAGGCGCCCCACACACACACACACACACGCACACGCACACGCGCGCGCGCACACACACACACAGTGCAATAAACCAAATCATGGAGCAAAATTAAGTCTGACTCCTCCTAGTCATTGAGACACATGAGTACAATGGCCGTGCAAACACACTAACTGAATAGTTAATAGCGGATGCATTTGTGCCTGGGGTTGTGTTGGATATGACTGACTCCCAGTCTGTCAATTGACCCATCCACTTCCTGTTGTTGTCTCTGCCAGTCAAATGGCCCAGGCTTCTAAAACCATGATCTGTCTTTATCACTCTGATTGAGCTGCAGCAAGAACATCCATTCAGATGATATAGGTGTGAAATGTTTATTACAAACGATGCCAAATTATTGCAATTCTGTACATCTACCTCAATTCTGCCCTTTTAAAGTGATAAGGTAGTGATTAATGAATGGAAAGATCAAGCGTTTTTTGTTATTGATAGATCATGTCCCTTACTGGATGTTTTGGGTCTTGTTTCAAAGTTCTAATTTAGGGTACTGGACTGGTTATGGTTTCAGTCTCCAACAACCTACCTTAAGCGTCTTTGAGGAATATGCCTAAAGCCTGATACACACATTGTATTTTTAGTTGTTTGGGCAGCATCTGCTAATTGTATTGGGTTTGGTGGTGTTCTATATATCCTCACGAGATATTGGCTGAATTTGGAAAAAAGTATATTTGATTATTTAGAATCGCTTCCCTTACCTTTAACCAATATTTGTGTCTATTTTGATTTTGGTCTTTTTTAAATTATAACTATTAAATATTGTCTGAGAGTGTTGCCCAGCCTAGATATCAATTATATTGTCTTTGTGCACAAAAACAGGCCTATATTACAATAATATTTGAAGTAAAACTGATGTTTTTGTTATTTTTACTGTCCTATCATCTCTGTTGTGGTGCATGCCAATTTAGGCACTATGCTGTACATTCATTCACCTCTCTGACTGAATCACAGACTTCTACAATGTCTACGTTTACAATGCCTCTCCATTGTTTTGACCCGGAGGTTAATCCTTCACCTTAATATGAGACACTTTGTCTTTCTCCAATAAATAGGCAACCACTGTTGAGACGGCAGCTCTCACCCCCTGGGCCCAGTGTCGAGGCTGCTGCACGGTGCTAAGTATAAAGGACACTTGGGGAACAAAGCTGTGCCTCCCCCCGATAGAAACCTGGATCCTCTACCCTGCCCGCCATCATGACCGATGTGGTGATTGTCAAGGAGGGATGGCTGCATAAAAGAGGTGACTCCCACATCAAAACTTTTATTAGGGGTACACAATATATTGACTCAGTATCTCTATCGCAATATCGGAAACATTGCAGGAAGTACAATATTGAGTTGTTGAGAGATGTGTCCGTTGGCTGTTTGGCTTAGTTGTGTTTGATTTAGAAAAATAGTAAGATGTGTGGCTGAGGAAGCTAATGGCATAATAGAGATCGAAGAGCAAACATCAGTGGCCAAAAAGAATGCCTCCTTGGTAGCTACTGTTACTGTTGATGTACAAGTCCAATATGACAGTAGGGTTAGGTTTAACCCTATGTCAGTTTAAAATGTGTTGTTTTAATATGTTATTAATATATTTGGATGCATATTCACCTTTGTGTTTTTAATTATGTTTAAATAAATCTAAATTAATATCGATATTGCAATGTTCATGATCAATATCGCAATATCAGATTTTATCAATACCGTGCAACCCAAATTTGTATTCACTTTACCTCACTTGTAAAGATAAATTTTTTCCAACATTTTCCAAACACATGCATTGGCCTATTTGCATGTGAGTATTGTCTTGAGTAGTGCATGAATTATAATTATTTGTTTTGCAGAATTGCTTTGCTCCTTTTATTATTCTGAAAATGTATAAATAATTAAAAACACAATTACAAATCTGCTCATTGTGGGCATTCTAAGACCAATGTTGCTGTTGTTGGGTAAATAGCCACTGTATCTGCGAGGCGGTCAGTCCCTGGTGCAGCCTTCAACAATGTCATGTATACAAGCGTCTAGTTGCACTGCTCCCATTGGTTCCCCATGTAGCTGTGTTTGTCCTGTTTGTGTGTGTGTGTGTGTGGATGAAGAGGGATTCCTCACATACCTGCTGGATTGGAACAGCTTTGTGTGTACATACTAACTTTGCCTCCAAACGAAAGCTATTTGACAGAGCACCCCCGCCCCGCCCCCTCAGTAGCACAAACCGCTTAAGCATCACAGAACCCAGGGAACAAGGACGTTTCCTGGGAGAGAAAGCAAGACACAGGCTCAGGGGTAGCAGGTCACTAGGAGAGGGTTGTCCCTGGAGACGGGGGCAGCGTGCTGATGATGTGGGCTCAAGGCCCAAGCTAAGAACACAACAGGCTGCTGGTTTAAAACAGAGCTTGCTTGCCTGCCTGCCTGGGCTCAGCTGGTCTAGGCAGAAAATCCGCAGGTCCCTCCCCGGAGGTGAAGGATAAGATGTGGGATTCCAGTTAGTGGTTGATCACCCTTCACAAAATAAGGAATTGGCTCCTGTATTTTGTATCTTGTTCCCTTATTTTATCCCAGCTAAATGTTTGTCGGGAAAAACACGGGAGATGTCTGATGCTCTCCTTTTTTTCTTCTCTCGAGACGTACCATAGCTTGTAATGGGAAAGACGTTATAAAGGAAAAATTAGAACAGTAGGCGTATCTGAGAGCCTCGTGCGAAATAAGGTCAGTTGACCGACCAAGGCTTGTCCTGAGGTATCCCTTTAAAAAACATTGTACTTCATGTTATTTGATATTGCTTCCTTTGTGTATATTGTCTGTTTGCATAGGTCACATTTTCCACACCTTCCTCATTGAGTGATAACATAAGAGGATGCTGTGAAATGTAACCGAAACAGCAGCATAACTGTGACCACTAGAAACATAAACTGTGTTTCTAAACATGTACAGCACATACCTGAGAGGCTACGCTCACCAACACACACACGTATGCTAAACATTGGCATGCGCTATCTTAGCTTACACATGCACGTGCGCGCACACGCACACACACACACACACACACACGCTAAAACAAACAAGCGTTCAGTATTGGCGAGTTGGCACACTGTCACAGCCCCAGCAGCTGTGCCCTGTAAAATGTCACCCAGAGCCGCTGTGCGTTTTGATCGGAGTGCGTCCGCCGTCGCCGTCCTTGACAGGAAGGCTCCCGGTGTCGCGTCACTGTCGTGCGACGCTTTGCCCCCGGAGTCACCGCGCAGAAGGTCGAGGCTGCGCCGGTCCTGTCCTGCTGTCCGTCAGCCTGGCCAGACGACCTGGCCGGCGCTGATGCCGTCCTCCACACCTCCCACACGGCCCTCTCATGTGGCAGCGCCGCCCGGCTGACTCACGTGGCCACGTGGGTGTAGTAATGATTGGCCTCCAGCTCCTTCTGCCGTGCTGTCTCCTCAGCACAGTCATTACCTCCATGGGTCCGCTTCAAAACACCAGTTTGATCTCTGGCGGAATACGTCGCGTCCGTCTATACTGTGTGTGTCTGGGGAACACACTGCGACGTCCGTCTATACTGTGTGTGTGTGGGGAACATGAGCCGCGGTCACACTGCGACGTCCGTCTATACTGTGTGTGTGTGGGGAACGTGAGCCGCGGTCATACTGCAACGTCTGTTGACTTGAAACGGGTGAGTAGTATCCATCTGCTGTTAAACGTGGATCCCATATTGGGAGGAGAGCTTATGGGCACCAAGCACAGCACCTCAGGCATGGGAGCACCTCCATGGCTAAGGCCCCTTTGATGCCTATCTGATTAGTCATGTTTAGTGTGTGTGTGTGTGTGTGTGTAAGGCAGGATTTAAGATTCCTGCACTTGCCAAGAGAAGTGAATAGGATAGCGGTGCCCTCATAGCCCGGTGAGGCTAATCTCACGGAGCGTTCTGTACATTTGTTCTATACACACACTGCTGGGTCACTTGACCTCAGTGAGGACACACCTCGTTTGACCCACCTTAAGCCAGTGTTGCAGTCGTGTGTGTGTGTGTGCGTGTGCGTGTGCACTGAAGCCACCACTATGGGGGGATATGCAGTTGCCATAGTTATCAAGCTTGTCTGGTGAAAGCTGGACCGAAGGTAAAACTTCGAGCATGTAGAGGAGCAGTGTGTGTGTGTGTGCGCGCGAGTGTGCGCGTATGCATGCGTCACTCTGTGGTGTAGAGGCATACTTTCACAGAAGTTACTTTGAGTACCCGTATGCAGACCGCGTTGCAAGTAGAGGCTTGCAGCTGCGCTTTAACCAGTTCTTGTGCGTCCCCGAAAAACCGCTCACGGACTGCACCCGCAGTTTGGGTGAGACTACTGCCTCTAGTGGCCACTGGGACCCAGCCGCATGTTTTAATTTGATTTGCAAGTGTATTTTCTTTTTCTGAAGCTTCTATCAAAGTCAGAGCGCCGTTGGACTTCAAAGAGGCAGATTGTGGGTTCCCTAGATTCCACAGGAGCACTGCGGCCAAAAACTCACTGAGGCTCGACAGAATGCGCTAGTTTGTCCTCTCCTCCTCCAAAACCCGGGTTTGTTTGACTCATTTTCTCCCTGACAAGTATGAAGAGCCAACCCCCTCGTTAGGCTAACGAAGGCAGCGACAACTGTTGTGCTTAGGTGGTGCACTCAGCTGGCATGGTGTTCACAAGAGGGGGGCAAAGCTTAGACCACACACACACACACACACACTCTCTCGCACCCACGCACGCAGACAGACAGACAGACAGTCAGTCAAAGAAAGAAGAGAAGTTAATGTTCCCATTTTCCACTGTAGAACAATAGCCATTCTCTAATATCACTATATACAGTATTTTCCTAGAATAATGCCCTCTACATTGCGTTACTGATCTCTTGTAATTCACTCAAACAGTTTCAGACCTCTAGTGCGTGTAAATTAGGTTGGGTGGGTTCTTTCACCTGCAGCCTTTTAAGAAGGGCGTGCATGTAGGTGTGATTCACCAGTTCATGACTAACCAGGTAATCACTGACCACATTTTCAAACCCCGAAACCGGGCCCCTTACATTTTGTTATTATTAACACTTATTGTACATGTATGTGCTTATGCGTGCACCATATGCAATTTCATTAGGATTTTGGACAATTATTTCTGCAGTTAGCACACCTAGTGACTGTGCATTTCAACACACTTGAACCTTTTCACAGGTGTGTTAATAGATGGTTCAATATTTCTATGTGCATTTGTATGCTTAAAAAACAAAACATTTATTAAGGGGGTTGACCAGTAGGTTAACAACGAGCAGGATAGTGGGTTGATTCATAGTTGATGTCGTGGTAAGGCTAGGCCTGACAACGACAAATATGTGTTGAATGCAAACCGTTTGTTACTGTATTCACTCCTGTATGTTCCACTGCTCCCACTTGATCTTTGCTTATAATTGTTGCATTGCAGTTGTTGTTCCAACTCATAGCCTATATATATAATATTTAATAAACTTTTTGTCAAATTCACCAAATATCTCTTTGCATTTGCTAGCTTACCGTTCTGTGTGTGTTGAGAAAAAAATGTGATACTTATATAACACAGCCCTGGCTCCGTGAATAGGAACATAAACAAAGTGGCGAACACCGCTCGTGTCAGCAAAGCTTTGCTTCGCAATGCAGCCATATCAGATGGCTGCTTATCTCATTTGCTCACCATTTTCTCATAATTATTGAGCTGTTGATGCACAATGTTAGTTTTTTCTTTGTCTAATGGGTTAGCTACCTGCTAACAAATGTAATGCTCTGTGGTTGTCAAAGCTTACGTGGTGTCGTGTGTTGCCTGTGACATTGAGAAAAGTGCAAAGCAGCCGTGTAACTTCGACTGGGCAGAGAGTAGCTGGTGTGGAACAAGTGGCTTATGGGAAATAATATCTTCTCCAGCTCTGGTGGGCAGACACCGGGACCACCACCCGACCGTGACAACAGCAAAGGGACCCTGGCGGTGGCGGCAGGCAAGAGTTTAGTTGCGTGGCTCCCGCAGCCAGGGTCCAGTAGCAGAGGGTCTCTCCCCAGGAAGCAAGGGGCTCTGGCTGGGTGTCTGGACTCCAGCGCAGGCCCCCTGCTCTGGCTAATGGGAAGCAGCCGTGCTGCTAAATGTGGTGGAGAGAAGTAAATTGGCGAGGTGCAGCTGTGGGATAGCGCGCAGGCTGGCTGGCACGGCGGGAGAGCCGGAGGGCCGCGGGGAGGTGGAACCACCGTCGGGCAGTGCCCGCCGCGCGCTCACTTTGCTGTGCAGAGTCCTCCTGCTCGCCCCGGCTGTGCCCTCTCTCCTTCTCCGTCACTTGCTCGCTCTGTCTCCTGCCCTGTGGCCCTCCTCCGGTCCGCTCCCACGTCCCTCCTCCCCCCCCACCCCGCCTGCGTGCCGCCCTCTCCCCTCTCACGTCTCTGCCAGCATCCACCTCCTCCTGTCTCCCTCGCTTCCAGCGCAGAGCCCCCCCTCCCCCTCCCGGTCATGACAGCCCCCTCTCCCCCTGCCAGACAAGCTGACACACCCCCTCCCAGCGGGACAATGACCCCGCTGACAACACAGACCCGCGGCGGAAGCCACTTTCCATCAGCATAGGAGCTCCCGGCGCGCAGCATCAATCACACCGCTGGCAGCTCCCTCCAGTCGGACGAGGGAGAGGAAGAGAGTGGGCGAGCTACAGCCAGCGCCTGGGACGCTCAGCTGTGGGCACACTAAGAGCCGACTGTATGCTCAGACCCGCCACATCCTGCACATCAGCCCCGTCTGGAAAGATCTCCAGGGCCTCGTTGTCTGGGCTGTCTGGGTCTCTACCTTTTGTCAGCCGCTCCTCCAGATGGAAGTATTGTGGGGGAAGACGGTCATAATCTGACACTATGACCCGATGCTTTCTCCTGTTTCAAATAGCATAATCACACACTGTACTGTATAGCATAGTGATAGAGGATTAACTACATGGGAAGTGTAGGCCTGTGTAGATTATAATACAACATTATAATCCAAATCGATCTTGAAAAGATGTCGCTGCCCCCTGTGTTATCATCCAATGAGAGAGAAGGCGCCCCAGTTATTACTCATCAGCTGTTTTATTCCATGTGCCTCATTCGAAGGGGTCCGGTCTTATGCTGGGGGCGCTTGGCGGTAATTGGCACTAATGCTTCATAAATAAAGCGCGTTGTATTTGTTTACCGTGCAGTAGCCCGGTTAGCTAATCCATGGGCTGCTTGTTTACCCGGGGGGGGGGAGAGAGGGGGCAAATCCCAGCCCAACCGAGGCAGAAGTGGCGGCGGCGGTGGTGGTGGTGGGGGGGGGGGTTCTCACCCACAGTTTCTCTATGGTAATCAGCAGGTGTCACTCGCCCCAGAGAAGAAGTGAGGCCTTTCTTGTGAGCGTGAGAAAGAGGGGCAGCCGCCATCGTCCCCATGCACCCCTACACCCCCCCCCCCCTCCTCCCCTTCCCCAGCAGCAGCCACAGTGACAAGGAGGGAGGGAGGAGCAGGGGGGAGAGCTGCAGCAGGGACCTGTTGGTACTGCTGCCAAAGCTCCCCCTCCCCCCTCCCCACCCAGGCATCTCCATCCAGCTGCATGGGTGGGAGGGGAGCGAGGCCAACAAAAGCAGGGATGTCTGAGGGGGGAAGACGAAATGAAAGAATGCAGGAGGCCCAAACTTGCCTTGCAGGTTAGGCTGGCATGCGAGCCAGCATGGTGTGTGTGTGTGCGTGCGCGCCCGCATGGCAGCACCCTGCATGGCCTACGGTAACCAGCAGGAGGAGGTCGTGGGGCGGTGGTCTCTGAGGGTGACCCCTCCGTCAGGGTGCCCCCCAGGCTCATTGGGATGCGGGGCGCGGGGCGCCAGCCACAGCTGCAGCCTACAGACAGGCTCCCGGCCCGGCAGCAAAGGGCTGAGGAGGGGATGGAGAGGCCCAGGAAAGCCCAACAAAAGGCACAGCCCCCCCCCCCCCCCCCCCCCCCCAATCCCCCAGCCTTGCTTTGGTGTCCTAGTTCCCTAATCCTCAACCTCCGCAAGCCCCCCCTTCCCCACACCAGTCTTGCCAATCCATCACACACAGTTTGTGCAGCTACTACTGGCTGCACAAACTGTGTGTGTTGGATTTCTCATGCCTAAACCATGAATGGCCATACAGGGACAAAACACACCAGTAGCTCCCCTCAGGAAGCCCCACCACTGGGTGTGGGCTCAGAGAGGGGCTCATATAGTCTCACTGTGTGTGTGTGTGTGTGTGTGTGTGTTCCTGTTTCCGTGACGCCAGATCACAGAGGTGGCCCTCTTTTCTGTGGCCCGTCACACTGGATGCCGGGTGATGCATGTGCTAGCAAGGAGCCAACCAGCCACAGCAGCTGGGACCGCCACATTCCTGTTGTCACCGTAGAAACGTCGCGCACGACACGTCCCCTAACCTCTTGTCACGCTTTCTCCCCCTCAGTCTACTGCCTCCCCTCCCCCCTTGAGTCTTCAGTGACCCCTCCGTGAGGGCGTTTGGCCGACACTGTTAGGACCTAGTTGACTTGCAAATCATTTCAGCTTGCAAACGAAGCATTAATGGGAATATTCTAATGGGTCTGTCAACAGCGACCTTGGGAAGCTTGTGTTGTTCAGGGTCTTGAATCACGTGGGGGGTGGGATATTGTTGGAACATCTGGACTGGGTTTGTGTGAGCTTGGTGCACGGTTGACTATAATCTAGAAAGTAATCTATATTTCTTTACAAAGGTAGCAATCCTTGAAAGTATAAACCACAGTGTAAACCATTAAAGGCAAAATTGGGTGTAGGCTACTGCAGTTCCATTATTTAGCAGCTTTTGTAAACACTCTTTCATATGCAAATTAGACCAGTATGTGCTGTGTACAGTACAGCTGCGGTGGAACCTGTTTTCTTACATTTTCTTCCGTGTGTGTGTTTGTTTTCCGGGCATTTAAGGGCGTGGCGCACAGGAACTGTCCACACACAGGTCCTGTACAGCATTTGGCAAATTGTGTTGTTTTGGCATCGGCTCCCTGTTCATTATTTTCCACTTTGCCCGGCGTGCGTCCCAGACCCCAGCAGCTGTTTGTCATGTAAAGACACTCTATCAGGCCCCGACAGCATCCTCGCATGGGTCCCCCTCCCCGTCGCATGCGCACACTTCACTTGCGCTCAGACCACGTACATATGTAGTGAACACATGTAGCGATCTGTCTCGCTGCCTCTACAGGTCTCCCTCATCTCTCATCTTGAGTCACGCCAGACCCCCCCCCCCCCCCCGACCTTCGCTGTACGTGTGAGGTACATGTTTTAGCGTTAGAAGAGCTGTGATTCCTGGAAACACATTTCTTTGAACTGTAACCGTCCTCTCGTCTTTTCAGAAAGCGCCCGTCTGTCAGAGATGGAGCTGAAAAAAAAAAAAGCTTGCTATCTGGGTTGTTGTGGTCAGGTTGCTTATTTCGCAGTTTCCTGTTTTGGAGAACAAACCGACATGAAAATAGGTTTGTTTACCGCAATGCTGTATGGAGTGTCATCTACTCATACAATTCAGTGAGGGAATTTGCTTGATTACATTTACTGGTCTTCTCTGTTACATTTTGCTTGGTCTTTCCCCCTTTATGTCAGAACACATGTTAACAATATTGTACTTCCTGAGAGAAAAAGCAGCAGCCTCTTGTCAGTTTTACTTTCAAACTATGTCAACAAGCGAGACAGGGAAAACCGAAGACGCGGAAATGGACGTATACAGCCAACCGTCTGCAGGGGAAGTCAATGAAGAGGTCTAGACACAGACAGACGGATACGGCAGTTTCCACCTCTCACCATGTGACAGTGTTGTGCGGTCGCAGATGAGGAAGCCGGGACGTCCTCTCTGTCTCTCTCTAGAGAGACTGTGTAGTAGCTGAGAATATGTTCCTCGTAGTCCACCTGCTGCAGCCCAGTAATCATAACAGATCGTTTTTGTTGTTGTGTGGTGTGTGCAATTTTTGGCATACTTTATTATTCATTATAATTATATTTCAAACCATCATGTCAGTTCTAAGTTTTGTCTTTCAGTCTTTTGGCGTTTCTATCATAATTTCGAATTTATGTGGAAGACATTTCTTTCCGAGGCGATATTTTCCGTTAATGCTTGCTGGTAAAAAAATTAAACTAGTCTGACATTTGCAATGTGACTTGGACCTTATGCACAGGGTTTACAATGTGTCACTGTCAATATATGGAAACGGGAGTGTCTAATAATGAGCTATTCTTCTTTCAATTCCACTAATGACCAGTAATCTCACATGGGGGTGCGTGGAGGTGGACGGCAGGTGTCACATTCAGTCACATTGAGCTTGTCTGCCTCTACTCAACCCCTGTCTCTGCGGGGCTCAGCCGCCACCACAACAATAAAGACTAGTCACGGTGCTCCCAATAGCTGTTACATGGCCGGAGCCTGACAATTGCTCCTATTAATCGGCCGCTTGCTATTGTCGTCTCATTCACGGCAGTGTGACCAAGGCTGCCTTTGCATGGAAGAACGTCTCGCCGGCACCCGTGACGTTCTGTTGCATCACCTGCAGCAGAGACCGGCCACTGACATGTCTTCTGTGGTGGACAACTGTGGGAAGACTTTGAAAAGTGATTCTCCTCTGCTAGCTACATACATGTCCAGTAAATTATATTATACAGTGCATTATAATTTACTGTATATAAGGTACAGTACAGGACATCTTTTATACAATACACATAAGTGTGTTACTGTATATTCTATACAGTACATTATAATACATACAATAGCATGTTATACAGTATGTTTTAAACAATGTTATTGCTATAGTTTATTTTATATACAGTACATTATTATGCATACAATAGTATGTTATACAGCATGTTTTATACAATGTTTTTGCTATAGTATATTTTATATTAATGAATGATATAGTACATTCTGTATGTATGTTGTGCAGTACATTATATCATACATTTTGTACAGTCCAGTGTGGACACATCCAAAGATAGATCCACAGGTCTTCATTAAGATTGTTTATTTATAGTGTAAAATCACCATCAACATGGTCCCAATACACTTAATAATTATACAAATATAAAAGACCCAGAATAATCATACACATGGTAGGACACAAAAGGTACATGGTTAAAAAAAATAAGCATAATAAAATAACTGAGGGTAAACCCAACAGCCCTATCTAAAAGCTTTATCAGAAAGAAAGGTCTTAAACCTACTCTTAAATAGGGAGATGCTTATTGCCTCCCAAACACAAATAGGGACCTGGTTCCACAGCAGATGTACCTGGTAGCTGAAGGCTCTGTCTCTGGGCACTACAAGACACTCATTCAATGCAATGCTTTAGCACTGCTTAATCATCCAGTTCCATTCTTAATTCTGCGTAATAGCACACTGGAAAATCAAGTTAGAGGTCTAAACAAACTTGGGTGGGCTGAAACGGTAGCCCTTTTTTATTCATTTTTTATACACATTAACTAGCTAAAACGCTTGCTCTTCCCAATGCCAGCATGTAGGCTGAGCCTTCCTCTGATCTCATGTGTTGGGATGATGCGGTGTCACAGCCAAGCCGTTGGGCTTGTTATGCTACTTCTGCATTGTGCACATACTGTGCTCAGTGCGCCTGGCACCGACTATAGCTTGGGGATATGGGTCAGCCAAAACCTGACTACGGAATGAAGCACCTGCTAGGGATAGGCTGAGAAAAGCAGGTCTCCGTGTAGGGCCCAGGGAGAGGCTGAGAAAAGCAGGGCTCCGTATAGGGCTCAGGGAGTGGTTGAGAAAAGCAGGGCTCCGTATAGGGCCCAGGGAGAGGTTGAGAAAAGCAGGGCTCCGTATAGGGCCCAGGGAGAGGCTTTAAGCAGGGGATCCGTATAGGGCCCAGGGAGAGGGTTTAAGCAGGGGATCCATATAGGGCCCAGGGAGAGGGTTTAAGCAGGGGATCCGTATAGGGCCCAGGGAGAGGCTTTAAGCAGGGATCCGTATAGGGCCCAGGGAGAGGCTGAGAAAAGCAGGGCTCCGTATAGGGCCCAGGGAGAGGCTTTAAGCAGGGGATCCTTATAGGGCCCAGGGAGAGGGTTTAAGCAGGGATCCGTATAGGGCCCATGGAGAGGGTTTAAGCAGGGCTCTGAAACTTGTTATTGACTCCATGTACTTTTAAACGGGGTTTGTTTTCAAGTTTGAGTGCCAAGCTGTTTTTTCTTTTATCCCTCTGCAAACTACTATCACTTTGCTGAAGTAAGGGGATTTGGTTATCTTTGAATAATAATGATAGATTGGCCACAACATGCAAATCCTCTGGAGAGATCCGTATACATGTAGATGACTGATGCAGAAGTTGATCGTCAAGGCTTACAGTTTTAAAATAGACAAACGACTCATCACTGGAGTCGCATCAGTTTGAACAAGTGTGGGGGGGGGGGGGGAATCCACCAAGCGTCCCGCTGTCTGTGTGTTTCAATTAGGGACCTGCATATGTGGGTCTTTGCATCTAGGCAGGCAATGAGACAAAGTCACGGTAATTTCTAAATGAGCCCCGTTTGTTGTGAAAGCACCTACTCCGCAGATCAGGCGATGACAAATCTCTACCGGTGACACGATGAAAAATGTAACGACATGTTGGACATCTGCTGCCGATTGAAGTCGAAAGTATACTGTGCTCTGGGGCAGATGTTTCCTCTAGTGCTGCTGTTTGTCCTGCATTGGCAGTTGTTTGTTGTTTGTCTTTGGTTTTAATGCCTCTCAGCTGTCAGGTTATGTAGGGGCAGCCTTGTTATATGGTCCTACTGGCCAGCATCTGTCACATAAAGGCATTTTCCTTTATCATACACTATGTAATTACACCTGCAACGGGAATGTTTTTGGATGCGTTTGCAGTGTGTACATAACTGATAAGAAGGATTGTATTTTAGTGTCACTACCCAAATGGCTGAAAATAAAACGCCTCACATTATCCACTATGGCCACTGTTGTATCCTGTCTATTATGTCACAGATACTGTATGGATCAGCTTCACTAGACAGGAGTGTGTGTACGGGACGGTGGGTTGAAGCTCATATTGACTTATATTTTTGGTTCCTTCTTTCTCTTTCTACTGCACACACACCACTTCTCTGTCAGAGGAAATGGGCCAATTAAGGACAGCTTGCTCCGGCACTGCATGGGGTTAATACGCAGCTCCGTAATTAAAAATAAATTACACTTTTCCTGTATAAATATTCAAATCCCACAACTGCCGTGTTATGGTGCGTAAGCTCTTTCTTTTCATTTCCCTTTTTTTTTCATTTGTGAAACATCTGGCATACCATTTCCTGAACCATCGCTAGAATAAATTGAGTTTTGTCTGACTGAAAGATTTGTGTTCTTCCTTGTGAGTAGAATGGACATGCCTGGCTGAAGGTTATGGGCCCGCTTTGCCTGAAAGAAAATGACACTTAACATAAAAAGATCTACATTTGAACAATAATGCTTGCTCTTATGAACGACAAGTAGTTGAAACGATTTTGACATTTATAAAGGATACTAGGTCACCTTAAGTGTTGTCGCACGTTGCTAATAATGATGAACCACATCGTTAAATAATGGCTGTAGATGTACCCTTTTGTGTTTCCTTAGTGTTCACCAGAGACCTTTTGCTAGAGTTCAGGGAACTGCTTCAGTAGAAGCCGTCTGCATAGGGAGTGACTTATGGCAGGGGCGCATGGCGGTGCAGGGCGGAAGGGTCTTGACACCCAACTAAAACGACCAAAGGAAAGATGGTGACAAGGAGGTTGTTTTTAGGGAGCACTAGTGTACAACACATGGCACAGCATAGTAATGAGATGGCAGGCTCGGGCCACTCTGGGAGTCTGTGAGACCAGAACCATGAGAATTCATTAAGCCACACTGAGCAAATGACGTACAGTGCATTACTCGACATGCTTTATTCTGTATAACCGCTGACGTGACGGTAGCCCTTTCCCTTGTCTTCCTCCTAACAGGAGAATACATAAAGACCTGGAGGCCAAGGTATTTTCTCCTGAAGAGTGATGGTACATTCATTGGCTACAAAGAACGGCCGCAAGATGTGGACCAGCTGGAAAACCCCTTAAATAACTTCTCCGTAGCACGTGAGTGTCTTGCTACAGAAACTACTGCATGCGTCTGTATTTGTGTGTACGGTATACAGTATACTGGTCCCACACAGGCCCCATTCCCCTGAAAATTAAAGTGCATTTCTACCAGCTTACGACATCGTAAGTAGAGAGACAAAAGCTAAGTCCCAGTTAATATGAATAGAAGTTCAGATAAAATTACCACCCTCTCTCTGTATCTCTCAGAGCTGTGCTGTAGCCCAACCTACTCTGTCTCCACATCAAAGAAAAGCACCATGATAACGCCGTGCAGATGACTGAGCGCAGCAATTAGACAGCATACTGTTTGTCTAGCGAAATGCTTCCTCTCTGACACTCTTGAGTTATTGTGGCTATTAGCCCTCCTGATTTCAATTATTTATCCAGGCTGTGCTCTGAGCTGTGCGTCTCCATCAGTGGTGGTTTAGAGTTTGTCACCGCTGCAACCCCACCACGGAGCGCACAAGGCACACTGCTGCTACTGACAGGGCCCTCTGCAGCTGGATTATACACACACACCCTGATGCAGACATGTTGGATCTCTGTGGTGGCCCAATCCTCTGTTCTCAATCCATCAGGCAGAGGCCATTTTGTGTCACGTTCTGACATATATGCTGACATGTTTTATTTGGGAACAGATGTTAAGGCGAACTGATGCAGATGGAAATGAAAAAGGAAAACTGCTTATGAATGTATTTATTTGCTGAAAAGCTGTGAAGTTGTAGTCAAAGGGATGACATGCTTGCTGGCGTATTGTTCTTTATATTGTTTACTTGAGTAAAGTTAATTTGTGAAAATAGTGGTCCCTGTCTTATAAAGGAATATACTCCTTTTAATCCTTTTAGTTAAGTGTTTGTAGTCAATTGATTTGCAAGGCTTTGGAATGCAGTAACAGCACTATAATTTAAACAAATGCTAATTTCAACTACTGTATACATGCTGCCGTTGCAAGGCAGAGTTCCTAAACAGGCTGCTGCAAAATAAACTTTGAACCACATGCATTTTCCCCAAATGTCCTACACTGCGTAGTGTTCAACCCTATACAGCTTTCCTAAGTTAAATGATCTGGTAAAGTGAAAGCTAGTGAATGCCCACAATGTACACTTGCTCTGCTCCAGAGTTACCGGCAGAGGTTCCAGCTCTGTCTGTTAGGGTGGCCATAAAGATAAATGGCTTTAGCTGTGGGTCCGTCGCTCCCCTCTCCTGTTTCCTCTCTCTCTCCCCCACCCTCACCCCCGGTCTCCCTCTCCCTCGCTCTCCTGTTTCCCTGCTCCCTCTCCCTCGCTCTCTTTTCCTCCCTCACGCTCTCTCCTCTCCCCCTTCCCGGCTATGGTCAGAGTGCCAGCTGATGAAGACGGAGCGGCCCAAGCCCAACACATTCATCATCCGCTGTCTGCAGTGGACCACTGTCATCGAGCGCACCTTCCACGTGGAGACCCCTGAGGAGAGGCAAGCCACCCTCCCCCACACACACACAGTCATCCTTACACACAAACCACACATCCAACCACACACACACTCACACACTCACAACGACCTCACACCACCCAGCTAATACAACACCGCCCCACATATGATTGCTTACAAACTCATCATTTTGATGTGGTTTGAAAAAGGTTACATGGATACATGCTTATATAGATGCATAAAACATGCACACACATGCATAATAATGTGTGTGCGCGCGCACACACACAAAGTCTGCCGACTAGTGGCTGAAATCAAAATTGTAATTGCCTTCCTGTTGATAAGAAGACAATTACATGATTGAGCTGAGGAGAGCACATGGTGGTAAATGGGCCGGTATAATGTGCTGTTTGTGTCCTCCACAGGGAGGAATGGACCAAAGCCATCCAGACGGTGGCAGAGAGCCTCCACAAACAGGAGGAGGAGATGATGGACTCCTCCCCCGACCCCATGGACATGGAGGTCTACCTGATAAAACCCAGACACAAAGTGGTGTGTATTATTAGTGATCTGTATTGTTTTACAGCAGGTATTTTTGGTTATCAAACTTTTTCAAACCAGCTTTATATATATATATATATATATATATATATATACACTACCGTTCAAAAGTTTGGGGTCACCCAGACAATTTCATGTTTTCTATG
>JAODTR010000015.1:3154285-3165756 GCA_025399935.1 Amblyopsis rosae
ACTGTGCTTTTCTTTCAAAAATTAGGAAATTTCTAAGTGACCCCAAACTTTTGAACGGTAGTGTATATATATATATTATTCCCAGTATGAGCCTTAATGTTAGAGAGGTCATCCTCGATGGGATGTCACTAATCTACAGTGGGAAAGTTTCTCATATATATATTTTACAGCAGGCAAAATCTGTACTGGCTATTGTAAGTGGTTAACAGATGAGTGTTTGCTGATGTTATGCTTGGTGTTATTACTTGAGTCTGAAAAAGTCTACGAGCTTCTCTTTAAAGCTTTAACTTGCATAGTTTCAAGCTATCATTTGGTAGCACATCTGATGTCAGGGAGAAAGCGGTTCTGCAGATGTTTCTGCCAGAAAATGATCATAACATTTGGACCTTTATTTTTGTATTATTATTATTATTATTATAGTCAATAGCCTAGACTGTGGGGTTGACTAACCACTGATATTGCTCTGAAATCTAACTTTCCAGTCCATCAAAGGTGTTGGATGTAGCAGGTGCAACAGCACTGTCATATTGTAGGCATATTAAAATGGTTAAAGCCCAGCTAGTTATGAGGAGAGTTCTATTTGGCCACATTAAAACACTTGTGTGTGTCTCCAGGGGCTTTTAACTGAGTCTTCCTTTCTACTCATCCTGCAGCCTTAACATTCCCTACCTGACTGACTGCTTTCCCAGGATGCACCCTTTTTTAACTTGTCTACCACGCCTCACTTTGCCTGTCTGCAGTCTGTCATTTTCCAAACGTCATCCATGGGTGGCTTAGCACCTGATAGCATGTCCATGAGGTTGTGCCACCCCCACGGTCGCTCCCAAGTCACGACACAGACATCCGAGGCCACTGGATTGGGTGTCTCCCCCCCTTTCCCTCCCACAGAACCTTGTTCAACATTCCCCCTGGTGCTGGGAGCATAGGTTAACCTTGACACAGCTGCATATAGGCCCAACTAGAGCCATAGGAATAGCATAGTTACGCCAACGGTCATATGATGCATGGAGAGGCTAAAATAGTTCCCGGAAGTATTTGGTGGGCAGTTTGAATATATATATATGCACAGATGTATAACTGCATTTTTTGGCAATTAGTAGTCAATAAATGCACCGATTTACATTTAAAATAAAATTTATCGGGTACTTTTAGTATTTTTGCTAACTTTTGGGAACTATTTTGAGGCTCCTGTGAAAAAACCATTGGAGTGAACGGATATGGCGTAGCTCTGCTATTTCCATGGCTCTGGGCCCAACTATTAGCAGAAGCATTCCATGCTTGTTCTGTGTTGTGCTGTTGTCAGTGGGATTGTGTGTTCAGTGTGTGTGAGTTCGTTAACGTTGAAAGCGGACACGACTTTCTCTCCCCTCTGGCTCCTCAGACCATGCACGACTTTGAATACCTCAAACTGCTGGGAAAGGGCACTTTTGGCAAAGTCATTCTGGTAAAGGAGAAGGCCACGGGACGCTACTACGCCATGAAGATCCTGAAGAAGGAGGTGATCGTAGCGAAAGTGAGTGGCGGCCAATGAGCAAGTAATGGAGCGAATACACGGTGGAGGGGAGGGCATGTTGGCAACGGCCGATCCCTAAACAGTTCGCTATTGTGGGAAATGCACAAACACTCTTTGCGGTTTCTTTCAGGATGAAGTGGCGCACACACTCACAGAGAACCGAGTGCTACAGAATTCCAAGCATCCGTTCCTGACAGTAAGGAGCCCCTCCATTATACTTAAAGCAAACCTGCCTTTTATATGTCAAACATGAGCATCCATTCAGGGGAGGGGAGGAGACCCAAAATGACTTGGAGAGCAGTGCTTACAAAGGCTTCAGTAGAGCTGGGCCTAATTGCAACACTGAAGCTCCTTTTTATCAGTAACCTCTTCTCTAAAAGTTGTATTTGGCTGAACAGCTTCTCTAGTGTTGCATCTTAAGGGGGGGGGGGGGAGACTTTTGATGTCCTCTTTGCAGTGAACGTGGCCTGCAAGTGTCACACTAGAGTTATGAAAGAGCCTGGGCACATCAATAATACTGTAGGTATTCTATTCTTTTTTCATCACATGTACTTGGAATGGCGTAAGCTTCTTTTTAACACCGTTTTATTGATTTGCTATAGTGTGGTTTATTTTCTGAACTCCCAGTTCTGCTGCCCTTGTTCCAGCTTTAAGATGTTTGTTTTGCTCTGTCTGCAGGGCCTGAAATACTCCTTCCAGACCCACGACCGCTTGTGCTTTGTCATGGAGTATGCAAACGGTGGAGAGGTAAGCCATCTTTAACTATTGACCTGAACCTCCACTTTCAGGTGATGAATTAGCAACACAGCCGTGTCCCTGTCCCATTTGACCATGTCCCGTGTTCCACCTCGTCCGCCCAATCTCCCCTGCTCTCCGGGCAGCTTTTCTTCCATCTGTCCAGGGAGAGGGTGTTCACGGAGGAGAGGGCACGCTTCTACGGGGCAGAGATAGTGTCAGCCCTGGACTACCTGCACTCTGAGAGGAACGTAGTCTACCGGGATCTAAAGGTGGGTGTCTCTCTGTCTCTCTCTCTGTCTATCTGTCTCTCTTCCTCTCTGTCTCTCTCTCTTCCTCTCTCTCTGTCTCTCTCCCTCTGTCTCTCTCTCTCTCATTTTGTCTAGCTTGCTCCTCTCTCCCCTTATCCCTGCTTTTCTTTATCTCTCCTCTCAGCAGGATATAAATAGGGGTTGACTCCATCTAGAGCAATGGCAGCGGCAGCCAGGGGCTTATTGATCAGTGCCCTTCCTCCCTCTTTCCTCCCCAACCCCCCCTCCTCCTCCTCCTCCTCCTTCTCCTCCTCCTCCGGCCCTCACTGCAGCTGGAGGCAGTCACAGCTCATACGCTGACTCCAGCGAGACAGAAATAACCAAGCAGGTCCATTTTAAACACACATAGGCGTACGGTGGCCAATGTTTTGTGCAGCGTAAGTTTCCATGCCTTGAGCCTTCCGGTTAACGATGACGACATATACACCTCACCCCTTTGTTTTTTATACACCCAAAAAAGGGACCTTAAATTAGACGGTGTCACCTCCGTGTCTTTAAGGATATAATGTGACAGATCTGCTGGCCAATGGCAGGGCACGGTATGGCCAGTGTTCATGGCTAGCACAGCTGGAATAGTGGTGTTGTTGCACGGGGCATCTGTAGCATTACTACTTTGCAGCTGATGAAGCTTTACCAGCCGGGTCAGCTGGACTGCGGGCCCGCCCCCCCCCCCCCCCCACCCCCCCCACCCCCCCACCCCCACCCCCACCCCACTTTACTCCTCCCCTTCCCCATGGATTTATGAGGCAGTCTCCCAGCCTGCTGGGGTTCTTCTGAAAATGCCAGGGTAGCAGGATCGTAGGATGTGCTGACTGGCCGGGCTCTGCTGGCCACGTGTGAACTACAGCTGCCAAGTGACTTTTACTGAGGGAGGGAGGGGGAGAGAGAAGACAATTAGGGTTTTATCTTGACGGGCCACACCGTGTCCATCTTTTTAACATCTGTTTGTTTATTTATGTAGAAGGTTGTTTTGTTTGTGAGCTAGTGTACAGTAACACACACAGATGTATGCATTTTCTTTAGTACCCATTTACCCCCGTTCCTCGCTCCGTCACACCAGGTCAATAATCTCAGTCTGTCTGTCTGTCTGTCTCCTTTTGATGTCCCTCAGCTGGAAAACCTCATGCTGGACAAAGACGGACACATAAAGATCACAGACTTCGGCCTGTGCAAGGAGGGGATCAAAGACGGCGCCACCATGAAGACATTCTGCGGGACACCAGAGTACCTGGCGCCGGAGGTATGACCGCGCCTCCACAACAACGGTGTGCTCTTCCCGAGCTGACTGTTAACCTCGCCTGTTCCCTAAACTCCTCAAACATGAGTTCTCTTTATATACCCTTTGTGGATACGGCGTACATTTGCCTCCATAAAACCCTTGGTTTTGATCAGTTTAAACGTACAAAGCAGTTGTTAGTAGTCATTGCAGCGATAGCTTGAGGGGAGGTATTATTGCGCATGACTACTAGTGTATCGGTGGGCAGCTGTTCCAAAATGCCTTCCTAATCTTCAGATGAAGTCTGCGAGCTAATGAGTCCGTCGTGTGCCCAGGGCAGGGCAGCCTGCTCTCATGTTTGCTGGCCGGGGTGTGGCCATACTCCCCGTTGCGTGCAGGTCTGAAGTGTTGACAGTGGTCTGTGTAACCCGATACGGCATTGTGAGCGCGGGCGGTGTCTCTTCGCGCGTGCTAGTATACGACTGTTTGCACTAGAGCTCTTGCCTCATAAGAATGTTTTCCAGGAGAAGGGTGCCCATGTTGACACAGTTGCCGCATTGTTGTTTAAAGCCTCCATTTAGAATTTGTTTGCCCGAGGAGGGGAAGGGGGGGGTGGCGGCAGGCTGTGTCTTGGGGAAACGTGAGCTTCCGCCGCTGGAGAAAAGGCCACATTGGCTGTTCTGTGGCACACAGCCGAAGCATAGCACCTCCAGTGCTGCTACCATGCTGTCTACACCTGGGCTACGTCAGTGGGAGGTTTAAGGTTGAGGTCAGTGGCTCCACACATTTCATTGACCAATTAGGAATTGTGAGCCCTCTCTCCTCCGCAGCCTGCGGTGCCTCCAACTATGGCAGCGGAGCGTCGGGCGACATCGGTAGGGGGGAAGGGGGGTTACTGTGGCAACGGGGTCACTGGCAAGCGTCTCTACGGAGTAGGAGCCAGGCAGTGTTACAGGTTGTTCCGCAGTAAACAATGACCTTGTGTGTGTGCGTGTGTGTGCGCACTGCTGCACAGGAATGCTGTAACGTCTGGGAATATTCCAGAGTGAGAGGTAGAGAGAGAGAGACCTGCTTTGCACTCTATGGCCTCAGCAGCACTGAACTGGTTTGTCAGAGAGACGCAGAGGGCCGCTTTGTCACTTTTATTAAGTGGTTTACGGAAGAAATTTGGTGTGGGCCGAGGGAAATCAGCTTTTAGGGAATGTTTGAAAAAGAATAATGGGAACCGGTTTTAGTGCCGTCTCAAATTGAGACTAATCCCGAATCGTGTGCTTGCAAGATTAATGGCCATCAGCTCCCAACTGTGTGGGTCGGGCAGGAAAAAGTTTAGTTATCAAGTAGAACTCCAGCAGCAAGTGTTTGTGTCCCCATCCCCCACCCCCCCCGCCCGGCGGTGCTCCTCTGGGGCTGTGTAACAGAGTTGGTTTGGGGCTGGGGCCCGAGCAAGGCAGGCAGGCAGGCAGGCCTGGTTACGTGTATGAGGGATGAGCTTGGCTCCTGCGCTCCTGGCAGCTTCACAGCTGTGTTGCTCTTCTACATATATGGGGCAGCTGCAGGCCCAGCTGTCGCGCGGTGTGAATCACACGACGGCAGCGCTGGAAATAGAGATGGCCCAGTAATCCTAGCACCACGCCGGCTTCACGTTCCTCCTCCTCCTCCTCCCTTGACGCCCGCCGCTCGCCACAGCCCGCCAGCATGTGCATCCGCCCGCTCCACACGGGCGAGGCTGCACGCACGCGGCAGTTTTGTTCCTTTTACGGACACGTCCGTCGTCCATCTGCTTCCCCCGCCCCACCCCCCGCCTCCCTCCTCACCCTGTGTACCACAGTGTCCACTCCTATGCTGGTAATATACCCCCCCATCCACGTCTTTCTACCTATACGGTTCTATTCTGAGGCGTGAATCACCTGGCAGCACACTGCTGGAGCCCCGGTAAAGAACGCGCTGTTTTTTCCCCTAGTCTTGACTTCACCTTCAACATCCGCCACAGCGAGGTAGAATCCAGTACATGTCCCCGGAGACCGCGGAACAGCTCTGCTCAGCAGTACATTAGTCATGCAACAGGCTGGTCCGCTCAGGTAGCGCAAGGGAGGGGAAGGGAACAGGGGGTTTAGGTCAGGCTCCATCCGGTGGGGGCGTAATATTTGAGGTTGTTGTTTAGTTGACGTGCATCATTGTGGATGGGCTTTTCTGTACTTAATACCTCTAGAGGCCGCCTGCATGGCTGCAGCTACCGCTGCTTGTTGATCTGTGCGTGTGCTGTGGCCCTCAAGGTGATTAAATATGCAGGGCACTGTGGGGAAACTCTATCCTTGCTCCTAATGTGAGACGTGACTCAGGTCTGGCTGGGCCAGCCCGGGGGGTGGGGGGGAGAGGAGAGAGGTGCAGTTTTTTTTGTTTCTCTCTCAAGGCTTGGCATACGCAGCTTTGAATGCTGCTGTTTTCACAACCATGGCCCCAACACAACCTAACAAGCTGAGGAACCGGTACACAATGCTGTCATGTAGATTACAGTGCCTTCAAAGTCATGCGCTTCACATACGTCAAATGGCACAGAAGCCTTGGCAGCTGCTGCGCTAGATAAACAGGCCCATAGCCCAACCACTGTTGTCCTGGCCTTCCCAAGGTGCTGGAGGACAATGATTACGGCAGGGCCGTAGATTGGTGGGGCCTGGGCGTGGTCATGTACGAGATGATGTGCGGCAGGCTGCCCTTCTACAACCAGGACCACGAGAAGCTGTTTGAACTCATCCTCATGGAGGACATCCGCTTCCCAAGGACGCTAGGACTGGAAGGACGCTCCTTGCTCTCCGGTCTCCTCAAGAAGGACCCAAAGCAGCGGTGAGCAGCTGTTTTAGCATATGGTGTGAATGTATGCCTTTAATAGAATGTGGGAGTGCAGTAGTGTATTTTCACTGCTTGCATGTTAACAGACAACCTAAACAGACATTTTAATAACAAATAACAAGGATGTTGTCTGGGGATTACAGGATGCAATGGCAGGAGAATACAAGTTTATTAATGTGGCAGCTTTTTCATATGGGATAGTCGTGTGATTAGTGTGTATTGTACCTTATACTGTACATTCAATAATTTACATGCAATATGTTTAAAGATGTTTAACTTTTTTCCATTTTGCATTCAAAAATAAGGTGTAGAAGTTGTTGATATGATTGGACATCTGCTTCAGTAGGAATGGATGACTTTACATTGATTGACTGATCCATGTTCCCTTTGTGTGTGTGTCTTGCAGGTTAGGTGGCGGTCCGGATGACGCCAAGGAAATAATGCAGCACAAGTTCTTCGCAGGGATTGAATGGCAGGACGTTTATGAGAAGAAGGTCAGTTGGGCCATTCCCACCAGGTGTTCACATACACTGTCAATGTGGCTCCAATACAGAAACGTGTGAGATGGTTCCCAAACTGTGGGCAAAAAAATGATTGTTCTTACCGGTAGTAGACAATCTTTTGTTTGCACATTTTACATTTTATTATCATTTTTGTTGGTTTATTATCTTTAATAAAATTATTTTATTATATACTTGCTAGATTACCTTTTAGGTATCAAAAATATGTCCTTCATATCTACATTATAAATCAATAATTTCTCAATTATTGAGAAATGATCAAACGTCAAAAAGTTTGCGAGCCATTGATCCAGCAACCTTGTAGGCTGTCAACAGAACCACATTGTTATTCAGATTGACAGCACCAATGTGCTAAGGTAGTTGTGTGGCCTGTCCCCTCCAACAGCTGGTCCCGCCTTTCAAGCCCCAGGTTACCTCGGAGACAGACACACGGTATTTTGATGAGGAGTTCACAGCACAGACCATCACAATCACACCACCTGGACAAGGTAGGACGCACACACACACACAAAGCACAGCTATGATGTATATACTGTAACACACCGCTGATCTCTCTTCTCATTAACTGCATTTAAAAATACTTACTTAAAAATACACAGTGTTGTTACTGAGAGGAACTAAATGACCATCTGATTACACCCCATCCCCCACCCGGCCCCTCACCCCTCATCCTGTCTGGGGCTTTATTAAGAACGGGAAGCTGAACTTTCCATTTATTTTTGCAGTGCCTACCAGTTATGTAAATGTTGAACCCCAGAATGGGAGACTGTAGACATGAACTTAATAAAGCATTTCAAACTAAGATGTTAACCCCATAATATAATCATTCATTAATATACATAAAAGTGAAGTTAATTATTAAATGTAATATTACATTTAAATGTTGTTGTTTTTTTGTTTTTGTTTTTTTAAATAGTGTGATTATGATGAACTATGACAAACAAATATTTTAGTTTGACCTACCCAGCTCCCTTGAGAGTGTCCTGCCCTCTGCTGGAGAGGCAGTGCCATTGATTTAGTGCAATGCATAAACTGCATACTGTTAACACAGATTAATATGTATTAGTGTGTTTGTGTGTACAGTCACAGTATATGCTTACTATGTGTATGACACTACACAAAATGTCACTATAGCGAATGGTGACATTTTGGGTACAGTGACGTAGCAGTTGTGAAGTCATTATCGTACTGTATCCCTCATTAACAACTACATTCTGCTTTCCAATGCAGAAGACAGTATGGAGTCCTTCGACAGTGAGCGGAGACCCCATTTTCCTCAGTTCTCCTACTCTGCCAGTGGGACAGCCTGAACAACTTACATTCCTATAGTCCCACCCATCGTTTCCCCGCTGAACTCCGCCCGACTGCACACTCAGAAGACGGGGGACACAGCCACATCCTCCCAGACTGGTCTACGAATGCTGTGGGTGGATATAACATTACAACCTGCAAGTTCTGCTTTACAGGAAGGAGGAAATACAAGGCGAAATCAAAGAAAACTGTGGTTGTTCTGTGTGGCCTTTGAAGACTGTCCGTTGGCAAGCGATAACACTACCATGCACTTGCCTGTTGTATTCTGTACTGCACAGGCATCAACACACCATAATGACCAGGGGAAAAGTATATCATACAAAAAATTATGACAATTCAATAATTATTCTAAAGGGCCGGTTTGTATTAAGTTGACCATTTAAATGGAAAAGGTGGCGAACTACAACATCATGCAAGCAGTGAAATGTTAAGTAATGATCCACTTTTTTCTACACTAACCCTCCCAAACAAGAATAATACCAATCAGATTGTTTTCCAAATATGTTGGCCTTACAGTATGTATGTACACTGTCAAATAAAGTGAATCGTTCTGCATACTTATGGTAAAATATGGTCTATTGTTAGAATGAAACATTGGCACGTTTGAGCAGAATCCCAAACAAGTTTGTTTGTTATTTGTACACCCTAATGTCTAAATGTGATATAAAATACAAGCTTAATCATTAAGATAGGTGGACGACGGTTTGTTTTTGATGTTAACAATTTGATCACCACGCCCAATAAACTATTAGTAGACCCACCCTGACATAATAAAACGGTTCCTTCATATCTGAAAGTAAGTCATTATGCCTTCATGCCTCAATTCTCTGTTTCAACTTGTTTTCCCTTCTGAACTGACCAGACAGGTGCCACAATCCTAGCTGTCCAATCAAGACTCTTTGCTCCTGTTGGGTTTTCTCTATAGTATTGGGTGTTTTCCTCCCAGTGCACTCACTGCAGCCTCAATGAGGTCACTTAAACATAATATGCTTCTTTAGAAATGTGTTGCAAACAAAATGGGCTTATGGGGATAATACAATGTCGTCTTTGATGTATTATGATGGGGGACTTCCATTTCTTCATAAGGTTCTGCATTATTTATGAGACCCGCAGTGACTAAAATCAGTTGGACTGTGCCAATGTTATGCACTTTGCAGCCCCAAATGATTGTAGTTGGACTCTTATCTACTTTACAGTTGGTAGATTAAATTAGCTTTTTTAATGTAAATTGAATTGTGAATATAAATAATGTGAGCATTGCTTGTTTTAATCATCATTTCCCTTATATGGCTAAAGTCTTAACATAATGGAAACTGTAAATCCTCTTTCAATGTGTGCTATGCTCCATCAAGGTTTTGAGACTTTTTTTGGTTTTTTTTCCCCTCAGTGTTTTTAAGATGACTGATAATCAATATTCAAAGTGCATCATACGTTATTGAATGTAATGGTTTTTATTGTACTGTTTTCACTGAAAATATTTGCAAACAAACTTATTGTCCAATACTGTTACTTATTCCTATGCACACACTTTCTGACAATAGGGAAAAGCATTTTATACTTTCATTTTTTTATTGCAACAGTTTTGTACCCGCCCTCCCGTATTCCCGTGACTGAGGACACCAGCTTTAGCAAACAAAAATGATAAACTTTGTACACTGTTTTTACAATTTCTGTCTTTCAAATTGATGAAATAAAAGGTCTTACCGATGCACTGACTCATCTATTAGCATGACTCAAGTGCTTTATCTGTATCACACACACACACATGGTTAATAAATGTATGGCTGAGTCTATGGGATACACTAACAGTATATTTCTTGTCAACTGGTTATCACCATCCTCAAGAATGGTATCTGTTCCAGTAGTATTTACCATAGCGATGCCAAAGTTCAAAGTTTAACACTGATTAATGTGGAGCAACGCCCTCCTCACTGAGATCACTGCAGAGAATAGGACTGTGGTGTAAGAGAAATGTTAAACACACCTGTAACACATTTGTCTCCCCTAACAGTTATCATCCCTTCACCAAACATTTTGTTATGGTTGGTAGTATTGTTGGTATGTAGGCCTACATACTGTACTATCAATGTGTACTTGAATTCCTTAAATTGTAAAACAATATAAAAAAAGATGTACACATTATTTCTCAAAATGTAAAAAAAAATAAGAAAAAAAACAAGATATATGTGCTTTGATGTATTTATTTATTTATTAATAATGTAGGTTATGGTGCCACCAATACATTTATTACACCACCCTATATGCAAATGTTATAGGCCTACATATAGAAAAATTAAGCGTCTGGACGATTTATCATAGCTTGAGACTGAACGTTCCCTTGTTGACAAAATTCAGCAAATGACAAATACTCAGTGGCACTATCTAGATGGCTTTGACTGTGTCTTGGCCGTGTTGTCTGCCTCTGCTCAGGTCCACGTCTGTGATTTTGCAGCTGGTCTGAGGAAGAGGAAGCTCCCCTGGGCCTTAGGCAGATGGTATGGTCTCTGGAGCAGATGTTGACAGCCAGGGCTCACAGCCTGTCTCTGGCCAGCTGTAGTGCACTGTGGTACACAGCAAGGCCATGGTTTGGCCCAGTGTGATGCTCACCTGACAACCGCTCCTCACCTTGCTCCAACTGCATGGCCCACAATGCACAATGTAGTGCTGTTCTGTGTGGGGTTCCAGGGGTGGGAGGGGCTTTGTGTCACTTCCGTGCACACACACACCTATAGAATAAACAGTCACTTTGAATTAAAGCTAAATTACAGCTTTGTATGAGTGTATTGTCAGCAACAGAGGCAGGTATTTGTGTTAATAGCCTATGCTTATTTTGTATGCCTATTGTTGAATTGGGAAGGCATAGGCCTATGTAGTAGGCTATCTGATAACGTTTGCAACATATTTGCTCATAAAATAGATTCACACTCAAACACAACATAACAAAGCCCCGGGGATTGATGAGATCCGTCCAGAAATGCTAAAAGCTTTGGATGTGGAGGGGATGTCTTGGATGACAC
>JAODTR010000015.1:3165856-3187920 GCA_025399935.1 Amblyopsis rosae
GCATATATAGATATATATATATATATATATATAGATATATATATAGCATTTTATAGCGTTGATTGTCCATCCCAACCACCGGTGTTCCTTCTCTCTCCGCATCTTCAGCCTTCCCTGCCCACGCTATGGTGTTAGCCGACGTGACCGAGGGGGCTGACCTGTCTCATTCTCTCCCCTGGCGTGGCTTATGACAAGCAGCTCACATAGAGCAGGGTCCATGCCGATTACGGCAGCGCTGGCCTGTGTTGTGTGTTCTTTACAACAGCACACACACACACACACACACACGCTCAAAACTTTCTACTCTAAAGGATGTAGACATGCCGGTGGTAATTGCACTGTGATATTATCTCATTGTATATAAATAGCAGGCGGCTTAGCGTGGACAAGATGAGATACTAGTTGTCATCAGACTTAGATGTGGGTCATTATCTCTCATACAGCTGTGCCACTGTGGGAAATGAGCTGTAACCTCATTCTTTTAATTACTTTCTCGCTTCTGCTATCATATATACATAATATATGACAGTAAGTATACCATGGTTAGTGGCAGGCCGATAGGGTTGTCCATCAGAGGTTTAGGCAGATGCTGACTGTTTAATTAGGAGGGGTTATGTAGGAGCTACGGGGGCTTATGAAGCTAGTGTGTGTGCGTGTGTGTGTGTGTTTCTTGCGTGCTAGTATATGCATACCATCTCCCACTTATACACTGAATGCCTGTGGGCACCAGCTAGGTACAGAGAACGAATAAGCCTTGATTGACCAGACATCATTCATTACACATTTACCTACACATCCATCCACTCTGCTTCAGCCTGTCTCACAGGCACAACAGCTAGCTAGACAGCAAACCAGCAAAACACTCCAGAGACCGCTATCGTGTTTTCACAATGCTTTTTACTGCATGGCCAGAAGGGAGGTTTTAAAAGGTTCCAATGTTCCTTGCCGAAAAACACAATTTTAGTGCACCATTTTATACACTCAAGCTTTAGGTATGCATGTTGTGTTTCTGTGTTTGTGTTATGTAAGACCTTACTACACTTCTCATGCAGGGCCATCTTGAAGTGGGCAAGCTGTTGTTCGCGCAGGCCTGACGATGTTTCGCAAGAAGAAAAAGAAGAGGCCTGATATATCAGCGCCGAAGAACTTTGAGCACCGTGTCCATACCTCGTTTGACGCCAAGCGGGGCTGTTTTGTGGGCCTGCCAACCCAATGGCAGAGTCTAATAGAGAACCTGCGCAGGCCCAAACCCATGGTGGACCCCTCCAGGATCACTGAGGTAGAGCTGAGGCCCAAAAAGGTACTTCATTTTCACTCAGCACAATTCGATGCGGCCCTGTTAGCGCTCACATGAATTGTCAGTTAGTTAGACTTGGTGTTCACCTCAGAAGGAATTAGACAAAGGTGTGCTGTTTGTGCCCAGAATTACACAGAGACCGAGTATGTCCTCCAGTGCTTCAGAGACACCCTGCTGTGTCAAAGAAAATGCCATAATCCATTGATAACAGTGCAGAAGGCCGGGACACCCTCCCCCCATTTTCATATGCTTTCTTATCTATCACGGGGTTGGGTTAAGGACCCTGCTGTGTACGTTGACTGTAAAATGTTAAATTCTCTGAGGGACGCAAGATTTATTACTCCACCCAGGCAATTAATAACGACCCATGGTGCTTTCCCACGGATGTCAGACAGAGGGAATAAAAAAATGCAGGTACAGCAAAGGAAATGCCAGTGAGCAATAAAGCCAGCAAATCTATGGGTTCTATGCTTCATGAGTTGCTATGTCGTTGCTGTTTACGGCCTCCCTGGAAATATAGAGAAAACACACAACATTTTATTTGCCTCTTGGATTTGATTGGTGCGTGGCATTATAGGAAATATGTCAGCTTTACGCTAAGATACATTGTTGTAACAGCAGCATCGAGGCCAGTGCCCAAGATGCCCGTCTGTTAATCAAAATCTCAAAATAATGACAATTCCTGATTCAAATAAAAAAGTTAAGGTTAGGATAAGATATAGGGCTGCTCAATTATGGAGAAAATAAAAATCATGATTATTTTGGTCAATATTGGAATCATGAGTATTTAACGCGCTTAGTCATTGACTTTGGAAAGTTGTTGCATTTAATACACATAAAAAACAGTGAAAACACCTTTAACTGTGAAATGTCCCTTCATACTGTTCACATTGATCTTTCACTTTCACCCTGCATGGGGCTAAACTCGAAAGTGAGCATGTAGCTGCCATTCAGAACACAAGACAATTGTTAGGAGCCGACATTGAAATCACAATTAAAATGTGATTAATTGCCCTTATAAGATATACTGTAGGTTGTGTTTGATGTAATGTTATCGAGTATGGTTTAATTAGGATATTGTTCACCTTATAAGGTTTATCTTATCCTATAGCTAAGGTACATTATGTTAGGCACAGCTGCCATGGCAATGCATCGGATAAGTTGTTGATTGACTGTGAATTGTAATACTCCAGCCACCAGCCACGCTCTCTGAATGGCTCAATACTAAATCCTTGTCTGCCAATATGTCTCTAGTTTGTGTTATTCTTTTCTGTCAGGGCACGTTTTGGGTGTTTTGTCTTAACATGCGTCGGAAATGGGGCAGTTGCCGTGTGTCATAGTGACACATTTCATTTGATGTATTCATTAGTGTTTTGTCATGTCTGTCTGTGGTCATGTCTGTCTGTGTATCCAACACAAATGACAGTTGACAATTCGTTCTGTCTGTGTCTTTGAGGAGTGACGATGACGATGTCCTTCACAGACCGTCAAGTCTATATTTACCTAAGCTCTGAGCGACGATTATGTCACTGCCATTTCTCCTCTCATTCGCTTCGCTCTAAAAAACCCATGAGCTTAGTGAAATGTGAGAAGAGTGTGGGAACAAGTGAAACGTGATGAAGGCAGCCGCTCCCTCTCTGTTGCAGACCATTGTGCGGGGGAGCATGATCGGGCACGGCGACTACATCGCAGCGATGATCAGTGACATGAGCCGTCTGTCTGTGACCAGCTCCAACTCCCTGAGGAAGACCAGTCCCTCGGCCAGAAAGAGAGCCCAGTCCCTGGGGAGGCTGGGGGAGGTGGTGGAGGGGGACACTTACCAGTATGAGGGCCTGGCTCTGGAGGAGGACCCTGCCCAGAGACAGTGGGGCGACAGGGCCGGGAACACCCACAGTGAGACCAACACCCCGTACCTGGGCATGAAGAAGAGCATCACCCTGCAGCCCAATGGGATCCTACCCCGGGCCAAGTCCACCCACGAGGTCGGCGTCAAAGCACCGGAGGGGCTCACGCACCCGGGCCAGCCCACGCAGGCCCCTTCCCACGGGGTATACATGAGCAGCGAGATGGGCAGTCCCCAGGAGCGTGTGGTGTGGAGGAGAGACTTCCAGCTGCCCAGGAACATCCCACCCAACCAGAGACCCATAGCATGCTTCTACAGCCCAGCGATGGCAGGCCAGCAGGCCCACAGAGACCAGGGACCACACCAGACAGAGTTCCACACCAACGTACCCCTCTACATGCAATCACACGACAGCCCTGGCAGGCCGTACTCCTCCTATGACCTGAAGGTATACAGTAAGGCCGATAATACCAGTCACACCCAGTCTCTGTAGTGAGTAAGCACGTTGACTCATCATATTCTTCAGAGGAAAATGCCTATTGTTGCCTATTGAGCACCTATTGAAACATACCCATGTTTACAGACATAGTGGGAGCATAGCACGATATTAAACCCTCACATTTTAGTAAAAGGATATTTATACAGTATGTTTATTAAAATGTCACTGTACGTTATGAGACAAAGCTATGCATGTTCATCCCCCTGCTCATGTACATGCAAGTGTGGATAACAGTACTTTTAGTAGAGTTTTTAGCTGCTTTACCCACTTCTGATAATGTGTGATTGTTATGGTAACACTGACATGAACACTTTAAAGTTTCTACTGAGAGAGCAACCGTCATGCTAAGAACATGTACATATTCTCAGTACACTGCTCCCTCTGCTGGTTCAGCCATGAATGGCCGTCTTTCATTTGGTGGGGAATTGTAAATATGATTTACAATCCCAGTGGTTGGTAAATATTGAGAGATGCTTTGCTTGGCATAGACCTGGAAGGGTGTGTGTGTGTGTGTGTGTGTGTGTGTGTGTGTGTGTGTGTTTGGTTGGGGTCCCTGTTTACGTGGGCCACATCAGGTGGATGCACAGTAGCAGTGAAGTACATGATTTAGTTCAGCTATAAAGCGTGCTATGGACCTCCGGCAGACAGCCAAATCCCTTTATCCCTCACTCTCTAAGTATCAGATGCCGTTTCTCTATTTAATTTCTGGTCTTTCTGTCTCTCTCTCTCCCTCTCCCTGTCCCTCCATCTTTCTCTATCTCTCCCTCTCTCTTTCCCCACCCCTCCCTCTCTCCCTCCCTCCCTCTCTCTCTCCCCACCCCTCTCTCTCTCTCTGCAGGCAGAGTCGACCGTGCGGTACCACTCGGGCTTCTTGCCCACCGGCACCAGCAGTCCCTTGGTGAGTGGCGTCAGGCCACAGAGAGCGGTGCGCTCCTCGGCCAGCTACACCCTGGGCCTGTCCCCCAACATGGGCCTGAGGCCAAATGGCCCGGAGCCCTTCCTGAGACACTCCGGCTGCCCCAACCCCCACTACCCGAGGCAGGACAGCCCATCCCAGCCTCGTCCCTCCCCTACCGGGTCCCTGGCGACCAGCCCCCAAGGTACATGCTCCCCTGCCTTCAGGCCGCCGCAACAGCCCTCCCCGAGACCCCCCCCAGACCCGCCCAAAGTGACCCATGATCAGTTCAAGGCGGCCCTGCAGATGGTGGTGGACAAAGGGGACCCGCGCTCATACCTAGAGAACTTTGTGAAGATCGGGGAGGGCTCCACGGGGGTGGTGTGCATCGCCAGGGAGAAGCACAGCGGGCGGCAGGTGGCCGTGAAGATGATGGACCTGCGGAGGCAGCAGAGGAGAGAGTTGCTGTTCAATGAGGTACACCGTCCGTCAGATGCACAAAGCACATCTCTGTGTGCTAATATGTTTCCATGTGTGTCCCACAAAGCATTTGTTTTGGTTTGAGATGCTGGTGCGCTTAGTGTGACATCTAGTGGTAGAAAGGCGTATAGAATCACTTTAAAGGCTAAAGAGATAAGTCACCCCAGGTACATCCAGCATGTGTGTCAGTCTTCTGGTCACTGTAGTTCAGTGGCTTTCCTTTCGCCCTCTTATGACAAATTCACTGCAGCAGATTGACACTGGTCATATCCCATCTATGTAGGGCATGCAACGTTGATGCGGTTGTTTCCGTGACGTCTATGTCTTCAGGTGGTGATTATGAGGGACTATCAGCACAGGAATGTGGTGGAGATGTTTAAGTCAGCCCTGGTGGAGGAGGAGCTGTGGGTTATCATGGAGTACCTCCAAGGTGGAGCACTAACCAACATTGTGTCTGAAACAAGGTATGGAACAAGACATCCATTAAACCAGGGCACACTTATTATTCCATTATTATAAATGATAATATCATGTGTAAAAGAAGGTATTGATTGGTACATTGTTTTTCTATTAGATAATCTTAAATATCTAAATCAGTCAGCAGGGGGCACTGTGGTACTAACCGGTAGACTAGCTATGTCGATCTCGGTTTGATATACTATAAAAAAGAACTCTCTTAGCTTGCACTGCTCCTCACACACACACACAGAAGCCAAACATGCTTCTGCTGTCTGGGGAAAATAGCAATTCAATAGCATAATCAAATTTGTGCATGCTGAAATGGAATGTGGTCAATTTTGGAAGAACATTTTGATTTCTTGGTGCGGTTATGATGTTCGATTTAGAAATATATTGATGTATAGCAGTGAATAATGCCCTGGTCTGTTGTTTATTGTTTTATTTTTTAATGCCAATGTATTTTAGATTATTAACAGATTGCTGGTGCATTCTATATACAGTGACCCAGGGTGTGGGCTCATCTGCCCGAGATTGTCATTGTATTGATCATACTGCCTGGAAAAAGGCGCCTCTGCTAAATTACCTCTCATTCAGTCTCCAGTTTGTTTTCAAGTAATTTCTTCAGACCATCAATATCTTGCAAAAATCAGAACAGCAATGTTCTAAGACTCTGTGTTCAAGAATTTATGTAACATGCGGGTCTTACTGCAGGCTGTGTTCATAAATCATATAACAGCTTTGTGGGAGGGTACAAGACACTGTTAAAGAAAGTACACTCATTGATTGTGTTAGAGTGGAATAAACACACCAAAATATGGTGGCCCCACCTTATTTTATACGTTTTGTAACTGAAGAACTAAAGGGGAACGGCAGAGATTAATGTGAGTCACATTAGTGAGTTGCATGATTACAAAAATGAATAACAATCATTTAAAAAAGGGGGAATTCTAAACACAAAGCAGTTGAGTAACCTTCTTCTTAAGGTCTTACACCAAAATCACTTTCTATTGAGTGTTTGTATTGACTTGAATTGTCACTGTTAGTTGCTTCAGGTACTACACAGTGTAAAAGAACAGTTACTGTAAAATCGTTCTGCTTTTCTCCTCGCTCTGCTCCACAGACTAAGTGAGGAGCAGATCGCCACGGTGTGTGAGGCAGTTCTCCAGGCACTGGCATACCTCCATTCCCAGGGAGTGATCCACAGAGACATCAAGAGTGACTCCATATTACTCACATTAGATGGAAGGGTACATTCACTTCCCTTTGTCTCTAATACTAGTTCATAACTGTTACAATTCAGATGCGTTGCTGAAGGTGCCTGAAATGACTATGTATTTTGTCTGACATGTCATTTAGTCTAACTTTCACTCATAGAAAAAGCATATGGCAAAACAAGCCAGGAGTCATATCTGGCCCAAGGTGTGACATAATTTCTGGATTTCATCCAATAATCTCTGACCTATCCTCCGACTCCCTGTCAAAAAGCCAATCAAGTTAGGGTATGTTTTAAAAGAAAGTACAAATCCAACAGAAAGAGTATGTTCAGCATGAAGGAAGAACGTCTATCCTAAATGGCAGTTGGCAAATTGGATGATGAGGATTTTAATAAAATGTCCAAATGTGTGTTCCCTGACAGATCAAGCTGTCAGACTTTGGCTTCTGTGCCCAGATCAGTAAAGACATCCCTAAGAGGAAATCTCTTGTGGGGACGCCCTATTGGATGGCTCCTGAGGTTATCTCCAAGTCGCCATATGGCACTGAGGTGAGAGAGTCAACATTCCTCCCAGCCATATGGTCATCTCCGCCAGGCAGCAGAAATGCCCACAGTGTGCACATGTCAAACCCACCACAGTAAAATTAACAAAATATGTGTGTATGAATGTGAAAATAATAGAAAATATACTATTTACATAAATGTTGGTTGCACCAGGTGGATGTTTGGTCTCTGGGTATCATGGTGGTGGAGATGGTAGACGGAGAGCCCCCTTACTTCAGTGAGACCCCCGTAGCTGCCATGAAGATGTTGAGAGATGAGCCGGCTCCGTCTGTACGCAGTGTCACCCAGGTATGTTGACAGACAGACACACAGCAGACATTTTGTATTTGAGCCTATGGGCGAAAAGCTTTTGGAGATAAACCCTTTCCGATTCACGCCCCATTTACTTTGTCATGACTTCTGCTCTCTGTTAAAGGTATAATCCAGACAATGTAAGTTTTTTTGTTTTATTTGTGTTGTCAAACCAAATATCTCCCTGCATTCCGCTAGCTTGCCGCGCTATGTGCGTGCTGAAAAACATAATACGACACATCTATACAGCGCTGGCTCCGTAAATAGGAGCTCACCGAACAACAAAATATCCTAGCCATCGCAATGTGTTTCCAATGTGTGGGGCGGAGCTTCGTAGAGAGAGCATCCTGTGGCATTGAAGGGGGAGGTGTTTTTGTTTTGATTGAAGTTAGCAAGCGTTCTCGAGAGTGACTAAACCTGCCTTAAGAGGCCTTAAGGGGCCTTAAGGGGCCTTGGGGAGGTCAGGGTAGGTCAGACATGAGTCACCCACAGTGCTTACACCTTTACTGCGCTCCTATAACTAACCCCCCACCCCCCACCTCGTTCCCAGGTCTCCCCAGTGCTGAAGGACTTCCTGGACCGCATGCTGACCAGGGACCCCGTGGAGAGAGCCAGTGCCACAGACCTGCTGGAACACCCCTTCCTTCTCCAGAGCGCCTCTCCCCAGTGCCTGGTGCCCCTGGTGGAACAGTACCGCAAGCGCATGTCCCGCTGCTGACCCCCTTCTTTTAAAGGACCCCTGGTCCCAGAAAACGGCCCCCTTCCCCCAACACACACCTTCAGTCTGACCTAGCCAGGCTGTGGACCCAGACAACTAGCCCCACCCCCTCTGGCACACCGAGCCAATGGGGAGACGAGGTCCAGAGGACAAGGTGCTGTGTGTTAAGCGGCGGGACGGCTGTGGACGGGAGCACCGTGGCCCCCGACAGGCGAGAGAGAAGCACTTTAGCAGCTAGATAATGGCAGCATGTGAGCTTAGCTGCATTTGAGCCGAGCTTTGACCGCCCCACCCCTTCCTCCCCGTGACATTCAGTGGTCCTCCGCTCAACGCTAAGTGATGCACATCGACCTCTCCATTAACGAGAACACAGTCCCCCTGAAGGTCCTAGTGGGTGTGGGTGCTATTACTAGCTGTGTGAAGCGAACAGCTTGTGTTAGCTTAACCCGCACTAGCTCGTTTTGCGACTCTACTAAGGAAAGGAGCTCTTAGATCATCTTACTGTACCTCTGCAGGCACACATGTGCCGCGCTGTGGAAACTCGACTGCAACCCTGTTAGCGGTCCCTGTACATGCTGACAATAGACTCTTTGCATGGCCAACCGTTGGCCCACCTGGCCTGATGTGAATGCTTGAATACTGTAAGTGCTACCGCGGGATACGAGAGACACAACTCCTTTGTTACCATAATTAATGGGTTGATAAAGGCTCAGCTGCTATTATCTAAGCGACTGGAGAATCAAAATCATACTGCTCTTTTCTTATTTATTCTTTATTTTACAGAAAAAGCTGTTTTGGGGGTTCTTCGTTTTATGTGAGGTGGAAATAAGGTTTCCTTTTAGAGTGTTTTTAAAACGTAGCAGACAAATGAATAATGTAAAAACAAATGTTGTATATTAGGACCTTATACCTGCTGATACACTGTAATAAGTTATGAGATGATAAGGAACGATTACTTCATTTGGGAATTTTAGAATCAACTCGTGGGTCTGTTTGTATGTATGCATGTGTGTGTGTGTGTATCTGTGTGTGTGCGTGTGTGTGTGTGTGTGTGCGCAACATTCTCCTGTACATTGTGATTGACTTTTTACAAACCGTAGGATGTGTGTATGACTGTATTTGCATTAGTTTGCCTATAAAAGCACACAGATTTGGCATGTGATGCTGAAGGCTGTCTACCAGCTGGGAACACTTTGCACATTGTCTTTATAGCCTCACACAAATACAGGTCATCATGTCTCATGTATAAGTTTTTCTACGTGATCAATTCATTAAAAAAAGAACACATTTTAATTTTGTACAAATCAGTGATGACAATAAATGGATATTGAATCTCAGCTAAACACGATTAATGTGTTGAGAGGTCATTTAATCGTTGCTGACACACAAACGTGCACGCGCACAAACACAAACACACACACACACACACACACACACATACAGATTATGCCGTTTCAAAGTATTTATTAGAGCTTAAGATTCAGTTATGTGGCAGAACAGCTGAAGCAAAATACGCACAATAATATTTTTTATTCTTATAAACACAGACGTCATAACAAATAGTGTTTTTTATACAATATAAATACTATACATTATAAACATAGGTAAATAAATAAGCTCAGACACGTTATGCTACATAACCCTGTATATTAATATTGTGTTCGCCAATACATACACTGTATAATCAACCATTTCTACGGCACAGACATCATTAATATAAGTGCTGGAGGGATGGGGGCTGAACACAACATCATGCCCATGCTAATGGAGCGTGGCTTGAGATGCGCTGCTCTCAAACTCACACTTCACCCCGCTGATGCTGTCGACGCTGGGCTGGCTGTTGACCTGCATGTGCGTGTTGGAGAAAGGGAAGGTCTCCGAGCGGGAGATCTGCCCCCGGCCGTGCGAGGACCCAGGGGAGCAGTCTATCACCATCCTCATGAACTCAGGGGCGGTGAAGCGTCGCAGTAGCCTGCTCCCCAGACTCGTGAGACCGGGAGCTTGGCCGGTAGCATCCCCTGCCCCCTCCGCCACCTCTCTCCTGGCGAACAGCAGCTTGTGGCTGGTCCTGCTGGAGGCTATGGGAAGGCTTCCCCTTTTGGGCTGCTCTCTCCTCACGGACTGGATGGCGTCGTTGCCTCCGTCTCTCTGCGGCCCGCCGTTTTCCCCGGGCACCCTGACAGAGTGGCTCATCCCGCTGAAAAGTGCTTTTGGCACAGGGACAGTTGTGTCAGTGTCCCCTGTCAACCCCTTGGTGCTCCCTTGACACTCCATCTTGCCTATCAGAGATCTCTCATCCTGTAATGAGGCTCTCTTTAATCTGCTGGCTGACAGGTTGTTGTCATATACCTCTCCCTGATAGGACTGCTTTCTTGCATTCAGCAGGTCCAGGTTAAATGATTTAGCTTTGCCCCAGAGGGGAAGGCTCTCCGCTCTCTCCTGCTTAAGTCCCCTGACATCTCTCTGGCTCGGCTCGGGCACGGAGTTAAATGTTTTGCCACCCCTCTGGTCTCTCAGCTGGCAGTTCTGGAGCTGTTTGGCAGTGAAAAGAACGCTGTTATCACCCTCTGTCTCACCTCTCTCTGGGGGATGGGGTTGAGTCCAGTGAGGGCGTTGAGGGGTGCTGTCTTCTGGAGACTGACCGCTGGGAGAGCGGAAGCGGTTAAAGAGGCCGTTGCTGTCGCCAATCTTCAGCTGTCTCTGGAACACGCCGGGCAACTGGTCTCCGTTCTTGCTGGAAAACCTCTCCAGCACGTGTTTGGGCAGCCTGTTGGGTCGCCCGATCTCGCCCGCGTCTGACCCTCCTGCGTCCGCCAGCCTGTCGTCTGCCAAGGCACCCTTCCTGCAGGGGACGTTTAGCACCTGGACGCACTGGTGGTGACCGAAGAATTTGGCCACCTGGATGGCCGAGTGGCCGGCGTTGTTGGTCCGGTCCAGCCTGAGACCAAGTCTTTTAAAAGCCCGCACCAGGAACTCCAGAACCTGGCTGTGTCCCGAAAAGGCGGCGTACATCAGCGAGCTGTTGCCCCAGACGTCAGAGATATCCGGGTCAGCGTTGAACTGTACCAGAAGTTTGACCACTTCCACGTGGCCCAGCTCACAGGCGTGGCTGAGAGCTGTGCGCCCGTCCTCATCCTGGCAGTTGACGTCGGCCTCTTTCTCCAGCAGCAGCTGGGTGAACTTTGCCCTGGGCCCAGGGTCCTGCAGGCGCACGGCGAACATCAGCGGGGTGCGGTTGTTCTCTGTCTTGGAGTTGATGATGCGTCCGTCCAGGGCATCCAGGATGAAGCGTGCCAGGTGAACTTTGCCACCGTGCATGGCGTCAAGGAAGGTCTTGGTGCCTGAGCCCTGGCGTAAGTCTTTGGGCCGCATCATCCTCGGACCGCTGAGGAAGATGCGAGATGGGAGGAATAGAGAAAGAGAGTGAGAGTGAGAGCGCGCGCCGGGCTCCCTGGGTTTCTCCGTGTCGGCTACGAGCGTGTTTATCCGGAGTAAGTATCGGCAAGAGGCTGCCAACGTTTATATACCTCCCTCTCCGCATGCCCTCCCCACGTTGCCAGGGAAACAACCATCTGAGGACCATTATGCAGTGGCAGCATCCATTTTTTGCAAGCACTCTGCCTGGAGAAAAATATATGATAACTGAACTAAATAATTACTCATGGAGAATGCCAGTGGCTAGAGTGTCTTGTGTATTTGAGGTTGAAATTGTTATTTTTTATAACAAATCTGGTAGAAAGACAGAAAACTGATATAGCTTAGTTCTAAATATACTGAAAACTATTTCAAACATCGCTCATAAACGTTTTGGGATGGGGGTTAAGGAAAGTTTGGGGAAGGATTTTAAGGAATATAAAATAAATTTCAATCAAGTTTTACCATAGCATACTCCCCAAGTGTTTCATCATGAATCTTTATAAAACCTGCTTATATCCAACAAGTGCCACACCCATACAATGTAAAAGGCTATTTGGCTAGACTAGCTCTAAGGAGGCTTTGGGGCTTTCAATCCTATTCAGACAACCTGGTGGCAATTCTATTCTGACAATTCAGCCCTGCTACTTTCATGAACCCTTTGATCAGGCAAGACCTCTGTTTCAATATTATTCTGTCTGGCTGCTTATTGTTAATAAATTTCAAAGTTTCACTTGACAACTGATTTGGTTTACATGAGAAAACTAGTGAGACTATAACACTAATATGTTAGTATTTACTGATCTAATATCAATCTAAAATCATTTTAGATTTACACAGTGTAAACAATTTGTAATTCATAAAATAATCCTATTCCCATATAGGCCTATTGTAATTTATGATGAGCAACATGTGAGAAAAGTTAATGGAATCTTTATAAAACCTGCTTATATCCAACAAATGCCACACCCATACAATGTACAAGGCTATTTAGCTAGACTGGCTCTAAGGAGGCTTTGGGGCTTTCAATCCTATTAAGACAATCCTCATAGGACTAGTGCTGCATAATGGCAGGGATGTCACTGTAGACTATCTAATGATCTACGGGGTGTTTCCCAGGATTTGAACCATGCCCTATGGTTATTACATGGGGAATCTAACACGGCTCTAGAAAACATTCAAGAGAAACTAATATTAATAATGAAGGAAAACTAACCATAAAATAATGTATGTATTTTGGGTTTGCTCATTCAAGGACATCCATATTTCCCAAGGATGAAGAGAAACAGCTTAAGCACCAAGCTTCTCAAACTAGCAATGGCTGCAACTTCTTTTATGACTGCTGGGTTTCTACATCCGGAATAGTAATAGGCTCTGAGTCACCATAAAGCAGAAAAACTACTTTTGACTGAGACGTGTCATGACCAGCAATTACCTCTGAGACAGGCAATTTATCACCAGCCTCTGCCCACCTTTATCTCAGTTCAACTGCCCTAATTACTACCAAGCATGCTATTCATGCCATGTGTTGATGATGCAATTTTACCTGCATCTCCTCCAATGGTAACGATAATGAATTAGGTTAACAGGATTCAGATGGTTTGTGTTAATGAAGCATCAGGCTTAAGGCCAAAGCACATTATGATTATCAGTTACTTTCATATGTTGATAGAAAAATCAGTGGTTGTTTAAGCAGTAATGAGACCTATGTTAAAAGGGATTCAAACGGAAGTAGTGTCACACAAGGTTCAACAATGCTCTCACCCCAAGCCTTTATATCAGATATGCTAGGCGAGTAGCCTAATGGCAGCCCAGGGCGCCTATTTCAAAGCTCAGTTCAGACCGAAATAGTCTCCACCCTTCTGGTCTGTATCCATGAAGACTATCCTCAGGCTGTGATTGAGTTATTGTACGGCACAGATGGCTTTGACGATGTCTGATGTGTTCAGATGTTTTTTACCATGGCATTTTGTGTGCACATATAGGAACTGCTTTCATTTACTAATGCAGGTCAAAAATAGTATCCATTCTGAGGTGTCTGGGTACATATTTTATTATCTTGTCTATATTCAGCACTTGGCAGAGTGAATAATGCATATTTAACGAAACAACTATTATGATAGAAAAGTTGGATTCCTTCACATGCATTGTTGGCTTCAAGTTAATATCGATGAATATTATGCAAAACTTTTCATCCCATAAATGTATAGTCTCAAATAAATTATGATCATATGCTTCTATGCATTATATTAAACAAGTTCACTACTTACTGGATAAATGGAATGAATGGAATATAGATGGGATATTCAGAAGCTGAATGAGTCGGACTCATGAGGTCAGCTAATTGGGCAGATGTATGCAAAAAAGCAGAGATGCTCCAGTAAATACCTGATCACACATTCACTGTAGAGTCTAGCCTAACCTGAAGCGCCTCTGAATTGCTGATGAGAAATGAAGGCTCTAGTAATGTTAAGGTGCTATCTGTCGTCCTTGGCTTGATTAGTTACTGTGAGGCTGCACTTTTCGTAGCTACAAAATCAACAGACTTGCACATTGCTTTAAGAAAGAGCTGTAAATGGAAACAAATCACTTGACGCAATTCCCTTGGTAACTCCACTTAGCTACTAACACCTGGGACTAATTTCGCTTAAGAGCAGAAGTTAGCAGCAGGAGTTCACGTTTGACTCATTGGGACCAATGAGTGCCCTCTTCCTATAGAGCATGCACTGCTCCTAGTTAATTGGAGCACACCTTATTTTCCCACAACACACATTGGAAAACACATTGTACCATGTCCAGAGTCATTTATTTTCCACTCCCAGAGTGCATCCACTTAGTGAATAAACAAATAAAGTCCACGATGCTTAGCATCGATACACTGAATTTGTGTTGACATGGAATATACAGTATAGCAATTTCTTGTTGTCTTAACTTTGTGTGATCTTATATTGTTAATGTAACATTATCATAATCATAAGCCATATTGTTTTCTTATAACAACATACCGTGTGTACCTTGAAAAGGTGTATAATAACAAGTGTCACTGGCAGACACACATGCGGTGACAGATGCATTTGTATTCTGAACACACTATTGTGTGCGTTTCTGAGCACACTAATGCCCTTTGATTTGCAACAAGGACACGGCAGCTTGTGTTCGATGGACGTTTCCCACACCTGCCATTCTGAGAAGCAGGGAGCATCTGGCCTGTTGTCATGATGCAACCACAATGTGTGTTTGTTCACTGGAGTTGAGTCGAGGTCATGGCAGCTCTCCCACAAAAATACAATTCAAATGTCACTTTCAAATATCTGGATTTCTTAAGTTGAACTCTCCAACCTTGAAAAATAATAGTGCAGTGGCTTTGTATTCAGCGTTAATACCAAGAAAATAAAGATGTTCTCATGGCTTCCATTCAGCACAGCCAAGGACAGACAGTGAGTAGAAGCTGGATGAGAAAGGGCTCTCACAAAGCCATCACTGGTTACCTTGACATTTTGCTCAGAGCTGTCAATCAAAGAGGCTGCCGATATGTTATTGGCCAGCGGGCGGAACCATCAGTGGTTCAGGCCTGCCACGACCAGATGGTTAACACCAGACTGTGCCTCCAGCCTTCAGATTTAGGCAGCTCTAATACCAGTCCTCGGACTGAGGCCTTTTGGAAAACCAAGAATTAAAGATTAACATGGAACATTTTACTCCTTGTTTACTTTGCCATGGTAATGGATGGAGGATTATTGTCCTAATCTGAAGACAGAAATAATAAAGTAAGCAGACAATTTCATACAGAACATAGATTTGCTCAGATGACTATGTGCTTTATAATGTGTTATCATTATCTAACGTGCAACTATGAGAAACTACATTGTTTATAGGGATAACCTTCAATAATCTTCAAGCCAACAGGTCACTCCTTACAAAAGAAGCTTGTCTGAACTGTAGTTGATTTTACCTCCAACTTGGTTGTAGGGAGCAAAGATAACGTGGCACATTTGAGATGTTCCAGTACATTTAAACCAAAGCCCCAGCTTTGTTTCTTATGAGCCGCCTGTGTCTTATTATTAAAGGTATAGTCAGTGATTGTACGATAATACAATTATAAAAATAGCTTGTGTTAAATGGCCCAGGCTCTGTAAACAGGAACACAAACAAAGTGGCGCCGACCGCACCAGACAACAATATCCTTGGCAATGTTTCCAATGTGTAGGGCTGAACATCCAAGGGAGCACCCTATGGCATTGAAGGGAGAGGTGTTTTTGTTTTGATACAGTTCAAGCATCACTGACTGACTGACTACACCTTTAATCTATCAATCTTGGTGTAAGTTCCTTTTCTGCAATGATGTGGAGGACCAGAGTGATCCCTCTCCATCTCCGTCTCTGACAGGCCCCATTTGTGGCCTTGCAGGGCCGCTCCCCACTGGCAGCTCAATAAATTGGACAATTGGATAACAAATGTATTTGTGTTATGGCTACAGACGGGAATCACCTGGGGTATGTCCTACCCACCATCACACTGCAGAGGACATGGTCGCCAGTGGCTGCTTTTGGCTGGGTCGGAGGATAACAAATCATCTGGAGGCTTTATGTGAAAAACACATGGCAGCTTTCATCTCACATAATGTCTTGACATGGAGTCTATTAATATAGAGTCCAGGACTTCTTACATACTGCACATATACATAGCATCCCCACATATTCCTGGGATGCACATTTTGTTGTAGGAGGGGGATCCTGAGGTCCTGTTGTTGATTTGATACACAATGGTAATACTACACAACAAGAGATTATAAATGTGATGATTTCAGCCTACTGATATTTCTTCATTATTTCATTATAAGGTGTTATCATTTCATGTGTGAAACCATCATATCATGAAAACAGCAATGTTCTTCAGCAAAAGGAATTATTTTGCATGTGATGTGTAGTGGCCTCGATGATCAGGTATATACATTTTCTTTTCTTCATGCTCATGTTGTTTAGTGTCTATCATTGTCTATGGTTTGTTTCTACAGATTACAGCAAGGGCCTGTTTTGCTCATTGACAATAAGTGTATGAGGACAACATGCAATTGTGCTTGTTTCTAATACCAGAGGCTGTTTTTAATTAGTCGCATGGGGAAAAAAAAACGAATACCCTAAACATGGAAAGTAATTTAGGAAATGCTGTTGCCTGTGCATTGTACTGCAGCAATGCTGCTGTTAAAAATTATTATTAGTTTGAATGCACTTTGTGACTAAATTATATATACCGTGTATTTATGACACTGCAGGTGTTGTGGCCTTTTATTACAAAGACATGCCTGCCTGCCAACCTGCCTACAAGCTGTTTGATACAGCAAGTTCACCAAAGTTCTGATGAACGTAAGAATAAAAAATAAATGAAACAATTACAGTAAAAAAGATGCATGTGTCCATCAGGGCAGTTTTCCTTTATAATTTATATCTGACAGCTTGGACACACACAGAGAACCACTGTAACATAAGTGCTTTCTAAACAGCAGCATATTTTCAATGTCCATTTCAACTTCAGACCAACAAGCAGCTGTGGAGAATAAAGAATGTTTGCTTGTCTAATGGCACTGACATTTCTTTACAATTTCCCAACTTTAGAAAGTTCAGCTCTTGAAGAGTTTGAAGTAAACTAAATGTTAAGCCTTTAAAAAAAAAAAACGGTTTTGCCGTTATATAATACTCACTATATATTATTATTAGTTTGTTATCATCACCTTATTGATTTAATGGAATTAAAGAGAGCTCATGAAGTTCACTTAAGAACTTGAGGGGGCATTTGGTTTATAGTATGTTTCAGTATGTGTTATGTCAGTATGTGTTATTAAAATACTAACACCATTGGTTTTTGATTATATGAAAATAACGTTTGCCAACAAGAGAAGCTGTTTGCAGTGGTCATGATGTGGTTTCACTGCTGTTGCTGTAGCAATCTCGTTTGTTTTCACCCGCTAGTCGTATGTCTGTATCCTCTCACAGTGAGTCAAAAGGATCCTTTTGTTGGGCCATCATGGAAATATCACTAGGCAACAGTCTATTCACATAGTGAAGGGAGAGGATGAGCAGTATAAATCACTCAAAATGGCTAGATGGAATATATTTGAGCCCAAGAAGATGCTTAGCAAACATGAACCCATTAGTATTCAATTAGCAGTGAGGTCTGGGCTGATGTGCACATTTGCTGTGTGTGTGGGTGGGTGCATGTACAACGACCAACCTCAACATTCTGGGAGGTTGGTGGTCCTCTAAAAAGTGTCTTTATCGAACAGGTGACAAGCAGAATGCATTGAAATTAGTCTGCTTGAATGGATCGACATTACATTATATAATACAACACATTTGGATATACTAAAATAAGAAAATAGCCACCTCTTACTTTCGTATTTGCTGTTACATAACAGAAACATGCAGTAAGATTGTCACACTCATATCTCCAATGATCTTTCCTAAAATAGGCTAATGCTAATTCATTGTGATTGCTAGAACAAATCACCATGACCCGCCTGATCATGTAACGAAACATTTACGTATACATTTGAATAATTTCATGAATAAAAAATATGTACATAAATGTATGCTTGACTACTTTCTTACCTTCATTGTTCACATAATATATTTTGCAATAGTTTTTCATTACAGTTTGACACATTCAGTTTAAAACATTCTAATAACATGGAGATGTTGTGTTTTTCCCATTCCACATGCTTTGTCAGTGAGTATCCCAGGGTTATAGGACTGTCAGGCCTTCCTTCACCGTCTGCCATGAGAGAACTGTCAGCGCTCGTTCCTTCTGCAACATTACCAGCCCAGTGACTCAAAGATGAGTGGCTTCACAACACAAGCTCACAGTTCATCTGTGTTCATGTCTGAGGTGGCAGGAATCTCAGGCACAAGCTGTCCAGATCCTCCACTTCTAAAAGCCAATCAATTGCATTTGATTCAGATAATTAGTAAACAATAACGAAAACCAACAGACAGACTGGGTGGATGAATCAAAGACTAGATTTACATACGGTGCTCTAGGCACTAACATGTGACATACAGTACGAATGACTTTGCTCTGCTTTCTGAGCCTCCAGTAACACTATATGGAGCAAAGAGCTGACCATTTCTTAAGTCTCTGTCAAGCAGGACCTGAATTAAAATTGTTCCAAGGCACCACATCGGTAGCAGACACAATATGTTTTTTATTGAGCCATGATATTCAAAATAGTATTTTTGTTATTCTTAATATACGGTAGTTATGTTATATTTAATCAAATGTAATATAGGTTATCCTATTAACCAAAGTGATCCTATTGTTTAGCTCTGGAAATGCTTTATCATAAACTAAAGATGGCATAATATATGAAGGCTTTTAACACAAATGGATACCATATTGCTCAACATATAATATGTATACCTTTGTTTATGAATTCATGTTCTCTTCACATAAAGAAATCCATGTGTTTGGTTAGTTTAACTTCCACAAATAGCAAAAGATTGAGCACTTCATAAACCTCTACAGCTAAAAGCGAGATGGTAATGGAAAGTTTACCAAGGGATCTTCACTCAGTACCTGCCATAAATGAGCCTCTCAGTGAGGTCTTTACTCATCACTAACATCACTGACCTTCACTGGTATGTTTTACAGCATGTTCTTCTATACAATGCACTCACCTTACTCAATAATGAACGTGCTCATGAAAAGCAATAACACAAAAAATCCCTACAGACTGAAAGGTTTATTGAAAGCCTCTCGGCACAAGGAAATAATGACTAATTAATCAAATTTTTTATTATCCTGCTACATTTTCATGCTAGATGTTATGCCTAGTTAAATTAATTATGATATAAATATACAATGGAACAATTGTGCATTGTGAATAATTCAATAAAGTTTGAAAAGATTGTGTGAATAATTAAAAACATATATAATTTATGATCAACAGTGGTAAAAAAATAAGAGAAAGACATACATACCAATGTTACAGTAAGTACTTCTACTTTACATCTCAGAAAGACACATTATATCATAATATAGAGGTCAAGGGATTTATCGTGGGTTCAAGGAAGCACCGTAGGAGGCACTGAAGAGAAGCGTGGGTGGCTGGGTTAGGGGGAGGTGGGGTGTCTAACCGAGAAAGACGTCACCATAGAAACCCACCGCTTCCACTTTGTTATCCTCTGCCTTATCGACCAGTTCAGGGAAGTGGGGTTCCAGGCAGGTGTTTACCGCCCCCCTCACCTCCGCCGGCAGAGCTCTCGTTTTTTGCTCGTGTTCTTTCAGAGCTTCCTGGTTGAGCTGCAACAATCACAGGTCAGCAAGAGGTGCACAGTCACAGGGAAGCCTTTAAAGTGAACGCTTTCAATGTGTTTTCCCCAGCACCTACTAGGTGCTTGTGCCATGACCCCTATAATATTCACAAGTATAGCTACCTATGAAGGGGTTATACTGGAGCTAACCTCTCTACTATTCTGCTGAATCACTGCATCTATATCTAAATCTGAACTGCATTTCTAAAAACAAATTATTTGTCTACTCATGCCAAATATACAAATGATATTCAGCTGTTCAACGCTATTCTATGTGCTCTCATTCGTCACTATGAGTTCATGCTAGGGCTGTCAGAATTTAATAGAAAATAAATGTGATTATTCACACACTTTACGTAATTAATTGTGATTAATATATAGCCTATTTTTACCTGTTCAAAATGTAACCTATATGTTTTATTTTAAGTGATAGTTTCATAACAAGATACTCCAGTTTTATGCCAATGTATGTATTTATTTTATTTTTAAATTAAAGATTTAAGCTCCATTGCTGGCATGTACAGTATATACCGTGTTACCAGCGTAATATCAACAAATGCCGTCCAACAGCTGAATATCCACTGCCAAAATAACATCCTCTTCGTTCAGCCATCAAATGGTGTCGATATATCCTGTCCATCTGGTATTCACGCGTCAATGCCTAGCCTACTGTGACTATCTGACAGCTTTTCCACAATCCTATCTGCCAAATCTCTACAGTTTTAAAGCAATAACTCCCATTGTTAAAGGAGCTGTGACGTAGTTCACATAAGTGGGAGAGCTGCCTGCACCTCTTAAATTACCTCAGTTGCTTGTGTCACGATTAGTACTGTGTAGAGCCGCTGATTTAATAAACAGTCAGCGTTGACAGTTGACAGTTTATACTGTATGTTGGTTTGGTGTGCATTATAAAGCGACGGAGAATGTGAGACAGGGAGATGTTTCTCTGTGTGTGTGTGTGTGTGTGTGTGTGTGTGTGTGTGTGCGTTTGCGTGTACCTCATTAGTTAGGACCTTTATCTCCTCTAGGGTTGCAGCCTGTTTCTTCAATAGAACTTCTTGCTGGGCATTGCCGTCTGGGGACTATAGGAATGTAAAATGTGTTTCTGCACAAAATACCTGTTTGAGTGTGTGTGTGTGTGTGTGCGTACGCATATCCAATCTACTCATGTTTCTGTGTGTGTGTATGTGTGTGTGTGTGTGTGTGTGTGTGTGTGTGTGTAAATATATAATGGACTCAGGAGATGTAACCTGAGAGAGTGGGTCAATATTGTTAGACTGGTCTTGTCCAATTGAATTATACAGTGTGCAAGGTAACCGGCCATTCAATAGCCTACTGATGATATTCTGATTAAGGGTTACGTTTAGTTTGTGTTAAAAATGACTACAGTAATTCTTAGGCTATATACCAGGGGTTCTCAAACATTTTTGAGCCATATACCCCTTATAGGGGAGAAAAATATCCAAGATCCCCCTCATAATAGTCACTTTTTCTAACTTTCTAACTTTCTCATGTTTTCTAACAGTATCGCTACGAGGTCCTCCACGGAGCCACATCACACATCGAAATGCATTGTGTTTGCCACTTTGTTTCTGTTACTATTTACAGAGGCAGGGCTGTGTATAAGTATCACATTATTACGGAGGACAGCAGAGCAATACTGTTTGGATTTGAGCTCGAAGTTACTGTAGAACGAATGACTGACCCTGCCTTTAAGCATATGCTCAGAGACATTATATAAGACTATAAGGACTTTGATATGCTTCCTACCATATATTCTTCCATGCCATTGGAACTATTTAAAAAATCATATTTTCTCAATTTAGCTAATTTGATCTTAAAAATATTCTCAATTTAATGGAAAAAATTAAAAATGTATTGGCGCAAATAGTCGCCATAGACAGATATGTACTTTTCTAAACAAAATGTAATAAAAAAAGAATATATATATATATATATATATATATATATATCTATATATTATATACACTACCGTTCAAAAGTTTGTGGTCACCCAGACAATTTCATGTTTTCTATGAAAACTCACATTCTTTCCTCAAATGAGTTGCAAAATGAATAGAAAAT
>JAODTR010000015.1:3188020-3228205 GCA_025399935.1 Amblyopsis rosae
AACACCTCCCAAGGGAGGCGCCCAGGAGGCATCCTTACTAGATGCCCGTACCACCTCAACTGGCTCCTTTCGACGCATTGGAATTGGAAGATTAGTCGCCAAAAGATTTCCTTACCACAACCCTATGTAAACTTAAATACATAAATATAAAGAGCACAGGAGTAGAAAGAAAGGTCATTTTCCAAGAATAGCACTATTACATTTCACATAGAATATTAATCCTTATAAAAGGGATAGAGTGCTACTGGAAGGCAAACTGATGCAAAGTAAGTCCCTTGATAGTGCTCCGGAGGATTGAAATAACACATTACTACCTCTAAACCAAAAACACTAAAAAACAAACAGGATATACATATTTTTATTAAATGAAAGTCACAAAGGATTTCCCAAAAAAAAAAAAAAAAACAGTTTTACTTTAGACAAGATTGAAAATATGTTAGGTTGGGGGCAGGACAAAATTTAAGGCACAAAGAGATGACATGTTTCATAAATAAGGCAGTCACATTACATTTGGAAGGCAGTGTCAGGTCTGTGCTTAAAGTAACTGCTAATACTATCCATTCAAATTCAGAAACATTGTGCTGTGCATGTGTGTATAATAGTGTAGAATGGAGAATCTAAACTACACGGTTTGATGTGAGTGTCAAGACAGCTCCTTGGTCATGAGATATATATATATATATATATATATATATTTTTTTTTTTTAAATCTAATTTATCATGATTGACTACAGTAGGATGGAAAATATAGACAATACAGTATAATTTTGGGGCACAATAAAGTAAAGACATTTAATCTTTGCTAAAATATGTCTGGCACGTACAGTCTCAGGGAGACAAACCGTTCCTAGATTCATTAAGGACTTTAATTTATCCTTCTGCAATCTTATGGGCAAAGCAAATTAATTATTTACAGATGTCAGAAGCTAAGTGGGAGACAAACATTGGCAGGCGGCAGGAAGGTGCTTCCAGTTATTACTCCATCACATTTGATTAAGACTCAGTGGGGGTGACAGGCCATCTCTACACAAAGAACAAGACAGAAAGCAAAGCAAAGAAAGTATCATTCTATTTATAGGCAGCATCACAGGCTTCAGTTTAAGATGGTGTTAACGGGAGTCATGGCCTACGTGTGCTTTAGCAGTGAACAGTGCAGACAGAGCCCCTTCAGAATAGCCCGTTGACTTGCTCAGTCACAGGGTCCAGGTCAATGTCATAGAAACATGGCCTTGTGGGCAAGCCAGGGATTGTGGGCATCTAGGAGGAACAAAGAGATGGAGGAACTGTGCTGTAAAAACTGTTGAAGTGGGTGTGTGTGTGGGTTTCATGGAGATTTAAAGTCAAAATGCATCACATGCTTACACCAACACAGACAATGCCAAATGTATTCAGTTCCTAACCGTGAACAAAACGGGTATATTAATGAATTAACATAAAATGTCTCACTAACTGCATTTGGTGAATTTAAAAAAAACATATATACACCATGTCTATTTCTAAAAGCATTTTTGACAGACAGCATGTAAACTGTTCTTACTGTGCCAACTAGGGGATAGAGGAACCCAGCACCCACACTGGCCCTTATGTCTCGGACGGGCAGGACGAAACCTGTCGGTACGCCCTTCTTGTCTGCCTCGTGAGACAGCGACAGGTGGGTCTTTGCCATGCAAATGGGAAGACCGCTGAATCCCTAAGTGGAGGAGAGCACGCTTTAGTGACCCAACCCGTTCTATTCCTAACCTTTAAACCTCATTACCTGGGAAACAGAGCAGAACAGACAAAGCAATAGAACTGGAAATTAAAACCATAATATGTTTGCAAACAGTTGCCTTTTCATCTGTGTTGTGGTAGGAGTGGCTTGCAAAACAGGTTTAAAAAAAATAAATAAATAAATGTTAAACACATACGCTGGCACATGCACGCACGCACAGTAAATCTAAGGCTTGTGTCCTGGTAATTTTCAGGTGTGCTGACCTGTTTGGTGTAGAGCTCCACCTTGCGTTGGGCCTCTGGGAGCAGCTCAATATCGTCGGCTCCATAAATCTTCTGGGCAATCATTCGAATTTTATCAGCAATGGGGAGCTAAAAGGAATCACACACACACACTTTAGAGAGTATTCTTAAGCAGGTCTCCTAACCACAACCATGTAACTGCTTCCATATAGTATCTAGTTGTGCCTTTACCAATACGCTTCATGTTTTATTCCAAATGTGCAGTTGTGTGAATGAAGGGGTGAAAGACCTGCAGGACTCTACGAATAAGCAACAACATTGTCCTAGAGTGGATGCCCGTACCTTCACGTCGTAGAGGAACCTGAAGTTGCTGGGGGTTTCAGAGGCTCTCTGGACAGCGTGACCCAGCGCCTCTGCACCAGCGCCACCCTCAGCCCAGTGGAAGCAGTGCACAGCATCGAATGCCCCTGCGGCCTTGGCCAGGCTACAGATCAGGTCCAGCTCAGCGGCAGTGTCAGTCCTGTATGATGGGTTAAGGCAAAGTACGTGAGCGGGGCCAGCCCATGCTAGAGGCAAACTAGGCGGTCGCCTAGGGTCCCCGAATATCAAGGCCACCAAAATATAGAAATCTGTTTGATAATTTGCACTGCATGCTTTACCCCGCATTATCGGCGGCAGCCGTAACGTAGGGCGAGCGCTCCCCAGAGAGCTAGAGGTGCAATGTGACAGACAATCCTCATTTCATCTCACTGAGTTAAGCTAATATTTGTTGCCAAGTGTGTCTGTTATTTTAACCCATGCACAAATCTAGCTTGTGTTGCATTTATGATTTATACTGTAGCTATTTATTATAAATAGGCCTAGATTAGGTTCTATTTAACATTGTATTTCAGTGTTTTATATTTCACTGCCCTCCTTTTATTTATATTTAATTACTGGTGATTTTATTCATTTTTACCATCGCATAAAGCGTATTCAGATAGATTTATAATAATTTTTTGCAATTGCAGATGAACCATTCATGAAAAAAGCTTTTTGACGTTATCTCATGTCTTATCTACAGATATAATATGTGGGAGAAAAACAAAAAACAAAGATGCATAGCTCACTTGAATCCATTGACAGCCACGACCACAGGTACACCAAAGTGTTTTGCATTCTCTATCTGCTTTCTCATGTTGCTGCAGCCTTTCTCAAGCAGCTCAAGGTTCTACACCAGTCACAAACACAATTATGATTAAAGGATAAACACCTGTCCAGGATAAACATATACTGCAATCTGTAACCAAGGTTATTGAATCAAACAACAAGAAATTAAAAAAAGACAAGCATAAGACAAGAAAAGAAACAGCACTACTGTACAATACTGTATACACAAGAGGAGCTGGTATATTACCTCCTCCATGTATTCCTTGGGCAATGGCATCCCCGCAGTCACCTAAAGGCAAGGCAAGCATCCAAACATTAACTGACCTGTGCCTGAGGTTCCGTCCCAATAGAAAGTACACCATTAAAGTACCACCAAGTGACAAAGGAATGGCAGGCAACATTAATAAATCAAATGTGTTATGAAAGGAATTTAAGCAAAGGATACTAGTCATCTTTTTATTCAGGAATGTCCAGGAAACTTACAGTCGGCCCTCCCCCATGCATCTTCAAGGCACGGACAGTGGCTACCAGCACCACCACATGGGGTCTAAGGCCGGAGTACCGACACTTGATGTTGAAGAACTTCTCCATACCAATGTCAGCGCCAAAGCCAGCCTCCGTCACTAATACGAACAATAACATCGACATGAGTTGTAAGGGAGAGACGCAATTTATGCATTTAAAAACCTAGAACAGAGAAATACACACTAAAACATTTACAACAACACAGTACGTGATTTGGTTCAGACACAGCATATAACGAACACATAACCTAGCAACACCACGCACCAACAAAGCCCTCAGGTCCGACCAGCTTCAAGGCTATTTTATCAGCCAGGATGGATGAGTTCCCATGGGCGATGTTTGCAAAGGGGCCGGCGTGGACAAACACAGGGTTTCCCTGTGGATCGAGACAGCTGAGTGATACAGCAGAAACACAAGCTTACAATAGCTCTCATCTTTTATAAAAACAACAGATCAGCCAACAAGTGGTAAACAGTCTATCCTCTCCAGACTAGTCTCAAATTGCTGTACAGTAGCTCCTAAAACTAAAGTATACTTTCTAAGACACAATTAAACACTGTCCCACTGTCCTGGAAGGTTTGGTGTGTGATGAAGCCCATGTGAGCTACCTACCTCCAAAGACTGCATCAGGTTTGGCTTAATGGCATCTCTCATTAACACAGCCAATGCACCACTCACACCCTATATATATAGAAGGACAAAGCATTTAGAACATTGGTTTCTCCAAAAACAAAAAGTCACCCATGACACCATCCCGAACAACCATAAACATATCCACGTTGTATTAAGTTGTATTGTAACGCAACTGCTCAAAAGGAACTACCGCATTATATAAACCTGTTCACTGTTAGAAACTCTAGATACATGCTACGCAGTCTTGCAGAGCTCCAACAACACAGTGTACGAGTGAGTTCACTGTACTGAGCTACGTTCTGCCAACATCAACAAGAGGGTGGGTAACAGACCACTGACCAGGTCCTCTGTAGTGACGGGCTGCCCGCTGCGGCTGGTGGCAACCACCATATTGGCCAGGCGTTGTCGCATGTCCTCCAAGCTGCTGGTGAGAGCCAACACTGCCATAATCTCGCTGGCCACCGTGATGTCAAACTGAGCCTGAGGCGTGGCAGAGAGGATGAGGGCAGAATACACACCTTAGTAATCATAGAAAGAATAGTGTTTATTCCAGCAACAAGGTGGACACAGATATGAACTGAAACTCTTGTTATTCTGTTTCTGTGGAGCCCCCTTAAACCCCCCGAACCCACCTAAACAAATCTCCCCTGTATACCTCTCTTGCGTATCCCTTTTCAGTTGGCGACTGGCCAATTGTGATCTTCCTCAGGAAACGGTCATTGGTGTCCATCACTGGAAAATCTCATATTTAATAACAGATACATAAACCCTGGCAAAGGCAGACTCTTGGGGGTGTCATTTAAGAAAAGGACTGACTGGAATGATGGTGTTCATACCTCTTTGCCAGGTAATAGAGGTAGGGTCCATGTCCAAGCGAGCAAAGCGGGTGATCTCTTCTTCAGTCAGAGTGGTGGGATCGGTCTTCTCAATTCCTAGTTTCTAAACACCACACAAAGGGCTTATTTTATGTATGCATGTAATTTGTCTATTATGGTAACCATGTCGTGAATAACAACCCATTAGACCAGTGGTCCCCAATCCTGGTCCTGGAGGGCCCCTGCCTTGCATGTGTTAGATATCTCCCTGCTCCAACACACTTGATTCACATGAATAGGTCCTGATAACGAGCTATTCATTTGAATCAGGTGTGTTGGAGCAGGGAGACATTTAAAACATGCAGGGCAGTGGCCCTCTAGGACCAGGGTTGGGGAACCCTGCATTAGACAGAGGGAAATATTACTTTCAATCTGTTGATCTGTATAGGGGAGAATTGCCTCTGGCCATTGTTGACAGGGACTAGCCGGTTGTACAATGCCTGACAATAGAAAAAGAAAAAAAATTTAATAAAATGAAAAATGCTAAAGATTATAATCACTCAGAATACATACTGACTGTCAATTAAAAAGGTAATGTTTAGAACTCCAGAGGAAAGAAGCTCACCTTGTCAGACTGAGTGGCCTCGTGGAACATGCGAGCGTCGATGGCAGCAGCTACCAGGTTGTTGGCGGCAGTGATGGCGTGGATGTCACCCGTGAGATGGAGGTTGAACTGAAATAAACACATCCGCTGGATTAAAGCAGCGGCTCCAGATCTTTTTGACCCAGGAGTCCAGAAATAATGGAGACCAGCACTCTCAACCCACCACACAGATATAATATCGACACACTGGTTTAAAAGGAGTAAATAAATTCACATAATAAAACCACACATTCATTTGAACTAATACAAAAAACACACTGCAGTACCTCTTCCATTGGAATGACCTGGGAATATCCACCTCCAGCAGCACCACCTGTAGACAAGGTACCAGACGTCCACTGCTAATGTGATCTTTATGTAGCATGCACTAGCAGCTAGGGATGTAGTGTGTAGGCAGGCTGCCAGAGTGTCCAGTGCTGACCTTTAATGCCAAAGGTTGGCCCCTGGGAGGGCTGGCGTATGCAGGCGAAGACGTTGAGCTTCATGCGGGCTCCCAGCGCCTGGACAAGGCCGATTGTGGTGGTGCTCTTCCCCTCTCCGAGGGGGGTGGGTGTAATTCTGTGGGCAGACACTAGCATTATCAGGACCATGTTTCAATACACGCACATGTACACACTTAGTCTAGTGCCTAGTCCATATGTGCGCGGCTATATTTAAATACATAGCTTGGCCGTTCATCCACATGTATACGGTGCATACGATCACATATCCTTTGTTTACATAATGCACATCTCTTCACAGGCTTGAAAGCATGCAATCTCGTTTGCATGTGGATGGAGATTTTTTTTTTTTTTTTTACAGATATGTTATGTCATGTAAAAGATATCAGTAGGTGTGTGGACTAGTCATAGCACTCATCTTAAAGATGGAACTACACCCCATGATTTTCACTTGTGCGTGTGGGCGCAACTGCATGTCAACAGAAACCGCAAGGTCGCTCTGGTGTAGCTGCAGCACCGGCCGCTGATAGCAACCGAAACCCGACAGTCTAAAAACTTTTTCTAGCAATTCATATTTCATATTGGCAGCAAGAGGTCACAGAAACCGCTAGCATCTCCACCAATCAGAATCTAGGTAAAAGGTATCAGGCTTTCTTGCAGTCATATCAATATAAAAAACAAACTTAATGGACAACACTTAGAACATGCATTTTTTCCAGCAGCCCAAAACAATTAAACTGTTACTGTTTGCATTTCAACATGGTAGATTGTATACTGCACATTCTGTAGACTACTGTTTAAAGGCAGTGAGTGAATAGGCTCAATGTTGGCAGAGCTACGCAGCTCTACCATAGGCCTATATTATGTTCCACTGCATCGATGTCTGACATTAAACTGCAGAGTGCGTCTCTGTGTTATTTACTGCAGTGTTGGCGAAGGTAAAGAGGCTTGCACTAACTGTTAAGTCTGTATCTTCCTGGAATAGTATTTTCTTGAAATCTAAAACTGATTCAGCCTCCAGATCACGGCAAACCACCCCGGTCGTCCCGGCCTTTCATGTTCTCTCTGTGTCTGTGTTTATCCCACTATCATAAAACATGTTAGGTTAACTCTCCAGAGAGTGCCATTGCCCAGAGACACTGGCTTCAACACGGAGTTGGTCCCCAGGCGCTGCACAGTGGCTGCCCACTGCTCCCTGACAATAACAGCACCTTTACCAAATGCAGTATGGATATGTGCTGTGTTGCTCACCAGCTTAGTCTTTTCCTCATTTAGCCTACTTATTAACAAAAGACAGACTACATGCGATAACTCAAACACTAGGCTACTAGATTGTAGTGTTAGTGTTGTGGTTTGCTGTTTACTAGCTGTCAGCAGTCCCGCAACTTCACTCATTCAAATGTATCTGAAAGAGCGTCCACGCACAATTGCGTGCGAAGAAACTGCCCATTAGGCTGCCACAAGGTGACTCCCAGACGCTATTCCACACCTTGGTGTAGTTCCAGCCTACGAGAAGAACCAATTTGAACACAATAGAGACCAAAGCCGAGAAACAGTGACTGGTGAAGCTGTGCGCGTACCCAGTGACCACCACGTATTTTCCGTCAGGCTGTGCCTGCAGACGCTTCATGATGCTCAGCTGGACCTTAGCCTTAGTCTTGCCGTAGAGCTCCACCTCACTGGGGAGCAGCCCCACCTCCCTGGCTAAAGTGTCAATGGGCTTGGGCACACAGGAGCGGGAAATCACTATGTCACTGTTGGGAGAGCGAGCGTGTCACTTAATTATTCAACAAACCCTGCTGCAAACATATTCACAGAGTACATGCATCTCTGAACTAGAGGCAATGTGTAAAACAGGGAGGTGTGAAACAGGCAAAGAAGGTAGGCCAACCTTGGCACAGGCTTCTGTAGGTTGAGCTTGGTGTAGGATATATCCCACTTCCCTGGTTGATGGCTTTCTAGAAAACGCTTTGCACTCAGCACTGTATTCTACACAAACAGACGCAAAACACACACACACACACTACACCAATGCAAACTATTTTTATACAGCCACCTTTTAGAAGGCGGTAATATATTATCAACTGAATTCGCACAATTTATTCTGCCGTGATAAGAATGCAAATTCTTCCTCATTGTGACAAAAACATGGAAAACTGAACCTGGGGAAAAGCTCTTTATCTCTTACATAGTCATGTTGGCTTTAACAAAAATGGGAGTATTATAGCCCCATGGAACAAATAATAATTGTGACCATACAGACAAATGTCACACTTTCAGCGGCATCCAGTTCTCACGAGTAGAATGAAATGGGAAGTATTGCTGTGAATTTGGGGCTCATCTTACCCCCATTAGCATGGCCACGGTCATGGGTCCCACTCCACCAGGCACAGGAGTGATGAAGCCTGCTTGCTCCTTTGCTGAGGCGTAGTGGACATCCCCCACCACTCGCTTCCCACTGGCCTTTGTCTCATCTGACAGACCGGGAGAATGCATGAAGTCAATACTGCGGTCAGCAGCCTTAAAACACACCACGGGGAAAGGCTACTGTGGTGTTGAGTGGTTTGCTGGCGACAAGCCAACAAGGACGGGCATCGACCTCGTGAGAAAAGCTTTGGGGCGCACGGACGCCAACCTGGAATGTGATTGATGCCACAGTCGATGACCACGGCTCCTTTCTTTATCCACTCGCCCTTCACCATCTCTGCTTTTCCAATACCGACAACCAGAATGTCCGCATTGCCTACCTGGACGGGAGACAGCGAAGGACAAAATACATGCAGTGTCTGCCAGTCGAGCCAAACGTTTACACCTCAGTACGTATAGGATTGCTACTTACAGCCTCTCATGTGGCATATAATCGATACATAAAGCCAACCCCCTGCTAGACAGGTGTATGAGAGACCTTGCCAACAGGCGTGATGACTTGTGAGTCCAGTCTGGATACGGCTGTTAATTTACCTCTCCGGCAAGGTCAGCAGTCTTTGAGTGACAGGTGGTGACCGTGGCATGGTTCCACAGCAGCAGGTCATGCATTGGCGCCCCCACGATTTTACTACGACCAATCACCACGGCTCTCTTCCCCGCCACAGACACACCTGTGGACGAGCAGTCGGTCCATCAGCTCATTCCGACTGTATCACACTCACCCTTTTCCTAGAGTGGGGTTGCTGACACCTCACAGATGATTTACACACCGGTTTGTCTGATGAGCTCCATGCAGCCATTTGGAGTGCAGGGAATGAAGCAGTCACTTAGGTCCCCACGAGACAGCTTCCCAGCATTTATACTAGTCAGTCTTCATAAACAGATATACACACACACAGTGACGATAAGCTTCCTAGCATAACACGTCAGTCTTTCTGAACAGATGTACACACACAAACACGGTGACAATAAGATTCCCAGCATTTATACTAGTCCGTCTTTATAGACACACACACACGGTAATAAACTTCCCAGCATTTATACTAGTCTGTCTTTTATAACAGACATACGAGGTGACAATATAGCCTCCACTAAGTAATCAACTATGTATTATTTTTGTGTAAAATTAAGGTAAGAAAGAGCAATCAATCCATTAGATGACCAAAATCAATTGGCTAAACATGGGTATTAATTACTTTAAAAATTGCCTCACTTTTTTTTTTTTACTCAGCCTTTCAGTTTGCACCAAATGGCACACTTGTTTTACAATGAGGTCTGTCAATGACACTTTTACGCACTCCAGGCAATTTCTATTCTACAAATCCTGTGCTTGTATGATTATGCAAATTTCAGTTACACAAAATGTCAACATATTCCTTACTGCTCGATTAGATAATTAATAGTATACTACCAAGAAGCCCAAATGTAAGCCCCAAGCCCCAGCTCGTTTGTGGAATGCTGGTTTCAAATACAGTGCAAACAAGACAACAACTGTCCCTTTTGCATTCACCTACAGTCAACCCAGTTGATGGAACTTACCCGTCCACATCTTTTTCTGGGGCCACAGCATTGGCGACTTTCTCTGTGTCCATCTTGTGGATGGAATCCAGGGGAAGCTGGACAATAAGGCCATGTACAGACAGGTTCTCATTCACCTCTCGGATGCTGTGAAGAACCTGCAGGTGGCCGGCACAACGCATACAATGCGTTGCCATAGTTTCAATTTCAAAGTTATTGGGAGAGACAATAAAATTGTAGGCCACATTTACACATTTGATGTCCATGTCCAACATTCCATATTGACTCTTCTTTATAAAAATGTGGTCACACATTTCGTTATGCATGGCATATTTCGCCATGTTTATTAACATATAAAATTATCTTATTCTAACTTCTAATTTCATTGCTGCACAACATGTCTTGCCTTTTACTTTGTTTTTCATTTCATTTGTGTTCATATTATATTTACATTTTAAATGTATTTGAATTCCTTTCTACTGGAAAATGCTCAACAGGACATACTTTTACATTAAGGAATGAATAAGAAAAACAACACTAATAATTGTGTCGCAAATGCCATTGTTTGATGTTCTGTCTTGACCAATGTTTTTATGTCTCCATTTGGGAAACCATAGAAGTGAATTGCCCATGTGCAACCAAAGAGTGAATGTCAGTATGGGCATAATTATATACAGTCAAATGTTCTACAAAACTAACACACTCCTTTAATAATTCTGAGAACTTTTCATTTTCCTAACTAAATTTATATGAAATACAAATCACACTTGTTTTGGAGGGTGTGGCTCAGAACATTAATTTTGTTCATGTAACAATGAACATCTGATCACATGTTGACTGCTGGGAAGTGCTTGCATGTGTGGGCCCATCTCCTGTGATTCCAACTCACCTCCTCCTCTGTTGCAGTCTTGGGAAGTCTCGTGTGTGTGGCATTTATTCCAATCTGATCACAAAGACACCACCACCCATGGTTTTACTATTCACCGGATGTACGTGTGTGAATGATACCATTATATTTAAAATACTATATCTTTACCTCTGCTGCCGCTTTTAGCTTCATGCTGATGTACAGGTTTGAATCATCTCGGTTTCCCACCTGAGAACACGTGTTTTGTTTTATTTAATTAAATCAGGCCAAGGCCTTAAGCAAGGGAATTAGCAGACACAACCACTTACTTGCTAGCCATGGGACAGAACATGGCAAAATTAGCCCCCGAAACATAAACGTCTCCATGATTCAGACATGTGATATCAAAAGACAGGAAAACATACGGAGTGCGCGCGCACACATCCACGCCGCGCAAAAAATACCATCAGGTCCTCGTCACATAATAGACTAGATAAGATATGGTTTTGTGTTTGCGTGAGGGAGCTTTGAAAACATAATTCTACCCCTCTACTGAACCTTTACTGCCGTTATCCAGGGTATGCTACTAGAGAGAATGTTGACAAATTTAACCATAAAATGCAGCATTCTATTTCACATTCAAATTAAAGTTTACTGATATCCAATATGCCTACTCAAATCCAATCAAGCCTCAAGGCTCTTGACAAAAATCTGATAGGCTATTGACAATACAGTCAAGGGCGGTTTTCACACACGTGGATTAAGCCTAGTCCAAGACTAAAACAAAAATTCAATGAAGATCTCCATTGAAAAAGGTTCTTAGTCTAGGACTAGACTTAATCCACATCTGTGAAACCAGCCCTACGAAAGCTCCACTTAAGGCTAAATGTTTGAACCATGTGTAGGAGCTATTTTCCCACTGTTGTGTTATATGAATAGTTCTGGTTTTTTGTTTCATTTGATGTAGTTACTATTGCCGGTTCTCCTTGGCATCTAATTAATATAGACGTCATATTCAAGGTGGGTGTGGAGGGGTTGGAGGGCACACAGTTTTGCTGCGTTTGACAGTCCATTGACTTGGTTGTCGTCATTAATATAACTGTTATACTACGCCACCATCGCAAGACATAGCACTACCATTGGAGCTTGGAACATTTCGATAAATACATCACTGTAAAACAATAATCTGTCTGCTCTGGATTATTCATTGTTGGAATATACAAATATACAGGTGTCGGAAACTTCAAAGCCCCTCTACCAGAAGTGCCGTGTTGGATATTGGAATAGTGGACGGTTATTGGATACAGCACTACACCATGTGTAACCCAACCCGATTTAATAATGACAATATAGAAAATCAGACAGAACCATAAATAAGAAACTTTAGGTGTACAGAATTTGCAAGGGTTGCCTCTTCAAGGTTGGAAAATCAGGATTTCCTGATTAATCAGGAGAAATCACATCCCTGATGACTATCACCTTCATACTGTATAACTACCTGCTTACACTGACCTGTAAGACCACAAGACCGGGTTTGAAGTTGGCGTCCTGGGCCTTCATTTGCTCCACATCCTTCTTTAACCTCTCCCTCACCTGCCTGAGAAAAGCAGAAGAAGAAGAGTGACACTTGCAATTTAGGGCCATAAATAAATGCAGAGCGAGTGGAATTCAGGGGAAGAATGTGGAGTGAATATTGATATCATAGATGCATGTCAATGACCTCCACATTCACTGGTGGGCCACAGAACAGAACTGATCAAATGGAAATGGCACATGGCCAAAATAAAACGTATAAAAAAAATAAAAAGTATTCTTGAGTAACAACCTCATAATAGAAGTTTTATTTTTGAAGTCATCAGATTGACACAACAATAGTTGTGTCTGTATGTATGTATGTATACATACACACACACACAGCAATAATTATCTCTAAAGAATATAGTTTAAGCATGATCAAATCATCCAATCAATTAGTTAAGACAGTACTGATAAAAAGATGCTGAACTTTGACTAAAAAGGCTACCCAGTGAGCAGGAAATGTTAAGTAAATATGAAGTTGGTCAATTGACAAATTGATTTGTAATTTACAAAATTGTATGTGAGCAAAGGCTGTCTTGTTTGAAAAGTTTAGAAGACTGCAATTGCATTAAAATACACAGTAGGCTTACATTTGTCAAATTTTGCATCACATTGAAACCATTGGCAGTAGCCTATTAACAAAATACAAATCACATGCCTAAAAGGGTGGAGGCACGTGATTTGAATAGGTGACAGCAATTTGAGGGTCATTCTCCCCCCCATAACATTACCAGACTCTGTTTGTCAAACGCCTCCAATACAATGTGAGTCTAAACATCTGATTTTACTGTGACCAAAAAAGACCAATATACAGGAAACAGAATACAAATTAATAGAAAAAAAAATAACCACATTCCCTTCAGTTTATGACACATCAATATAATATTTAGCCTTTATGGCAGATTTGCTAAATGGTTAGCCATGTTTTACCAGTGATAAACTGGGCCACTTCCCACTCATATCTCTAATACATGTCTTGCTGTTTCTTTTTCAAAACTAAAAAGGTGTCCAATAAAGGCCAGAATATCCTTGTGGAAGGAAAAGTAATCTATGGACATGCTTTGATGAAGTTTGGTTAATGCCTATAACCATCCCTTGGATTGACACAAATTATGCTGAAAACACATAATTTAAAGTGAATACAAAACCAGAAAAAAAATAACATTTGTGCTACTTTCAGGTAAATTCAGCTGGTGTGCAGAATACTTTTTCAGAATACTCTTCGGTCCTTGCAGAATTGTCAGCTTGACCACTTGAGCTAACTGTTTTGGAGCTGGACGGTTCAAGGTGGACATTGCACCCTCTTACACAATAAATGAACTGAAGCCATTAACGGTAAAAAGTTTACAATCATCTGGTTTTAAATATTTTTATTATACAGATACATTCTGGACAGTCACTCTATTACCAATGGCGGTCATGCAAAGTTAGAAGTTATTGGTGACCAACACAATGCACAATCACATGCACATTGAGCTGTCCTAACTAAAAACATTGTTCCAAATCGATAACTGCAAGTAAACTAGCACAAGTTGCGTACTGTTACATTAAGTTTCACAGTTCAGAACCGTACATAACTTCAATGAGCTAGCTGTCTAGTTAGCCAATACACACATGGTTCGCATTTATACTGGCTTCTCATTAATTAAATATTGTGTATTAAAATCAGAAACTTACGCTGAAACCTCTTTACCACTTATAATTTGCGCTGACATCTTAGGTGGTTCTCTCTATGACGGTGATGTCTATTTTCAATGTACCCGGCAGGCAGAACGTGCCTCCAAAAAGTTAAGAGAAATGTTCAACGACGTTGTACAAGCACTGTACACACATGGGAGTCTAACTTGGCCACAAAGCCAGGGGGCAGGGTCTGACTCTAGGCTTGAAGCAGCCGTGACGTGTGTCGACTCGTGGTACTACAGCCTATAGGACCAACTGCAATACACACCCCATTCATAAATTAATTAGCGGTTTATATGCTCCACTACATTTTTTCAGGTGCCGCAATTGGTTCATATGGTGCTTAATAATATTCTCTTGGTGCTTATGTACATATATTTTTTCTAACAATGTCAATAAAGCCAATTCGGATGATTGTTTGTCATGACGTAATAATCATGCGACATAGTCCAACGCTAGTGCCTGAGCTGCGCGTGCATTTCTCTTGCACGAGCAACAAGCGACGTATTTGCGGGTCTACTATCGATCCTATTTTTACTGTAAATGCTAAATATTAAACAAAACATGCCTACACATATAACAGTACAGTCCAAAACAAAAACAACAATTCCTGTTATTTTATGTTGTACTACGACGCACATGCACGAGGCTTGAGGTCGAGAACTCCAGTGTCGCAGGTTGCAACGTAATCTTGTTTGTACTACGCATGTGTCAAACGAGCTACTTTGCCAATATCGCGACACCCTTAATTAGAAAATCACGCCTCACTGCGACATTGAGCAAATACTGGCTAAGATTGAGTCGCCATTTTCTTCAATGTCTATCTAATGATAAATTATATGCCAGAAATCCTGCATACACATAAAATCGACCATAGCGTAAAACTACCCCACAAGCTGAAGATGGGTGGAGTTATGTCACTGTTATAACCAATAAATCACAAGCTTGCCCATCCCTCCCACATGTGGGGGAGTGTACAATTATTACTATTGTCAGCAGGTGGCAGCACTGCTTGTATTCTGGATTTGCACAGCAATGCTTATGGGCGTTACTTAAACCTGGCAAAGCTTCTGTCGTTTAAGGTTCACGAGTAGCAAACACCAGAACGAGCTATAAAGTACAGCAAAGCTTTGGCTAAGCCAAACATAAGACATGAAGACATACAGCGAACAATGGAGAGTAAATTCTGTGTTTTGAACGACACCGAAGACCTCCAAACGCTAATTTCAGACACTCAAAATAGCCTCCAGTTCGAAAGGTACCGTAACAGATATGACTGCTGCTACCGTTAGCTAGCCTGATAAAGTAGCTTGTTTATTCAACGGACTCGCAGTATTTAGATCGCCGGTATGGTACCCGTTTTAAATGTAACCGTATGGTGTATGTATTGTATACCTGTAGTCCACAATTCTAGCATTTAGACCTTTACTATCGGCAAGAAGCACCGTCGAAACACATGTGGCCTATGCAGACATTCTGTCTTGCTGTAAACACGTAATCATATGATCTTGTGTTTTTGTTTTGTGTTTTCTCAGGTCTAAGACTTTGTTCGATGAGATTCGTGCATCAATAATTAATAATGACGAAGAGGATCGCTCGTTTTGGAGGCCCGTTCTTCCCTGGGGCGGCGTCTACACCATCAGGGCAGGTAGGAAAGCTATATCCTGCACCCCCTTGTATGTCAAGATCAATTTGAAAAACACATGTACCATTGATGGATTCCTCATGATTCTCTACGTGATTCTACGCGACAATGAGGGTTTTCCCAGGGAGTTGGGTGTCTTCCTGGGTAAGCGGTTTGTAGATCATTTTCTTTACCTGATGGATTCCTATGACTACACCACAGTGAAGATGCTGTGGATCTGGGACAAGATGTCTAAGGGACAGTATCGCTCTGCAGTCCACCAAGCAGCACTTGAGATTGATTTGTTTGGCAATGAGCATGAGAACTTTACCAAGAACCTAGAGAACCTCATGTCTACCATGCAGGAGAGCTTTTGCACTAATTGGAGCTGTCCTGCTCGCTTTCAGGAGTTCATCAAGAGGACAGTCAACATCAAGTAAGCCACATGTTGCTTCATTCTGGGTCAGTTGCTGTAAATGTGCACTCCTTGTTTGAGAAGGACCTCTTCTATCTACTGTACATTTTTCTGGGACATCTGGGCTCCAAAACTGTCTTAATTGATTTAATATGTGTTTGTGTTATGCCACCCTTCTTTGGTGTCTGTCTGGTAGAATGCCCTTTTAAAGTCAAGTTTACCCAATATGCTCTAACTGTTTAGACTATATTCATTCTGAAGCATTCATTTTTAAATGTCACTAGTGTGTGTTCTATTTATTTACTCTCACCACCTCCATCTTTCTCCTAGCCCTCCTCATGAGCTCCCTCATCGTGATCCCATTCAGTCTGCAGTGGAGGAGTTCTTCTGCCACAAGATTCTTCTCTGTCATGAACTTGGGTGAGGCACGGGGAATATGTAACTAGCCGCGTTCATCTTCAGTCCTCTTGCATTATCATGAAAATGAATGAATCGTCACACACACATGCAATAAAATGTTTTATCGGGGCCACACTCTGGGGTGTGTTGTCTATGGTATATTTTATTTTTTATGAACTGCAACAAAGTAAAAGTCTTAAATAACAGGCAGGAGTCGTGTTTCTGTCATACCCACTGCGGCAAGTGTTTCTGAGTGACTTCAAGAATCAATTTAGAAAAGTGTTAATTTTTTATCAAACTTAAGTGTTTAATTTACTGAACACACCCTTAACCTCTGTCTCAAACTCCCACTCTCACTTATTGGCTTAAGCACACACATTCCGTCCAATAGAAAGTGCAGAGTTGAGGTGTATGTGTGAGTGTGTGTGAGTGAGACAGATGCGTAGAGGACAAACCATGGATGTATTGTGCTGGTTTTTGAACATGTGCCGTGTTTCAGTGTTTAATAGATTTAGAGGTTCTTCTATTTTGTGGGCCATCGGTGGGGAATAGGGCGCCATACCAGCCAGGGAGCAAGTCTTGGCCCTGAAGTCTTATACAGAAATACAGTACACCCAGATATTTGAATAGTAGCCCTGGTATGTACTATTGAGTGGGGAGGGCATCGTGTCCTCCCACTGTGGCGATTGTTGCTCACAATCAGTCAAATCTCAGGAGTTCTGGTGGCCTTCGCTGTTGAGATTCCATCCATTAATGAAAACAAATGGGTCCATTGGGGAAAAAAACACTATGTATTTTCTTGTTTTAATGAAAAGACTTGAGCCCTGATTCACTTCCTTGTTTGTCATTGAGCAGGGATGCACACATCCCAGTGCACTGTAGAGGCGTGTACCATAACGGACCGTATGCATGCACTGCAACAAACCAGGAAGTGGATTGCGGCTCAATCTCTCAAAAGGACACGTTTTGGGTGAGTTAGTGTTTTTCCCAATAGAAGTGTTTGTTTCCATGATTGGAAGATATGGAGAAAATGAGATCCAGAGGTCCAAAATTGGGATTCCCCTCTAACAAATGGACTGTGTGTGTGGCAGATGTGATGGGCTGAGAGAGTTCTCTCAAAGGGTTTTCTGCCACGGCCCTCCACCCTTTGTAATCCTCAACATGCAACAATGGAAGTCAGAGGAGCTGTCCTACGTTCCCTATCATCTGGCACTGTCCCAGCACAGGTATGGACCCTTAACAATACGATAGGTTGACAGACTGAGAGGATGATGCTATTTTACTTTTGTATTTTTTAACAAGGAAAAAACAAAATGTATAAACATATATGCACTGTGGAATGCGCTCAAAAATAATAATAGTAAATAGCCACACCTGCCTGTCTTTCCTCAGGTACTCACTGGAGGGCGCCACACTATTTAACAAAGAGGAGCATCACTACTCTGCTGCCTTCCAGATAGACGGTTACTGGATGCACTATGACGGGCTGAGGAGCGACAACCTGATCCTGTTGCACAAGCCCCCAGAGTTCCTGCTGCTCTCCTCCCTGGTCTACACTCGCTCGCGCCTCTAAGCCACACGCACCAGAGGAAGAGCGGCCGCACAACCCTGCAATTGAGAGACGGGGTCACTCACACAGCCCCGCACCACCCCTTTTGATACAGGCATTATGTGAATACATCGTCATACAATCACAAGACTTTCAGTTTGCTGCCGTATTCATTGGTTGGCGTTCCACCTGCTTTCCAATGATCTCTTTGCTAAGCTCTAAAATGATTTGTGCTATAGTTTTGTTCTGAAAGCTAATGGAGAGTTGCTTCTCGATTGTAGGACACGCTTGGAATCCAAGAATATAATTAATGGACTATAATAGTTCTGGGCTGGTGTGCAAAAATGATATTACCATTGGACGATGCACGTCATTAATAGACAGATGAAAGAATATGCTCAAAGCATAGATGGGTGTTGGGTTGTATTTACATTGCATCATTGATGCATACTGTATCAGCCCTCGCCCTTATAGTGGTGCTCCTTCTATCATATCAACACTGGCTTGATAGGGGAAGAAATAACCAAACAATACCTGTGTAGCTTCTTTCTTGTACTTTGTGTTTTAAGTATCTTAAGTGAAGACGGACTGGGCATTATGACACGTTCATATTCATGAAACGGTATGTCTTCTTACTGTGTAACATTAGAAATGCATAAATCTAACTCTTCCCTGCTCACAGGTAAACAATCCCTGGCCTTTTTTAGAGCGCTTGCATTTAGGCTGAGAGCTGAGGGAGGCAATACTGTAGGCTAGTGGTTTGGCTGGTCGACTGCCAACTGCACTAGGTTCAATGCCCAGGCTGCCCAACATTGAGCAACTTGAGCCTAACCCCTACCTGCTCCTTTTCCTACATGTAATTGTCTAAAAGTTGCTTTGGATAAGAGCCTCTGCTAAATTACCTACTATTAGTAATAATCATTGACAATGAAATCAGAATGCACTATAGGCTACAGAATAACAAAAGATATATAGGCTAGATTGTTAAAAAATACAGGTAAACAATAATTTAAGGCAAACACTCTTCTGGGCATTAAGTTTGTGTTTGAGAAGACATGTTTTTATTTTTGTGTAACTAGCTTTCCACATACTGTACACAGCAATCATATGGATGTTTGCTTATGCTTTGTATTTCACAGAGTGCCTCTGCCAATACATTATTTTCTAAAGCTAATGTTTCAATTAACTTTAGTTAAACACAGGTTTGTTTAATTGCAATTTTTATATTATATCATTTTTATAGAAGTGCAATTCAAGTATTTTTTTAATTTTACAATATACATTTTTTTATGTGATATGTTGCCCTTATGTATGGGTGCATTAAGGAAAAATAAAAACATGGTACCTTCTTAAGGCAGGCATTTATTTAAACTGGGTGTACAACTGCACCACACAAACTGACTAAAATATATGCATGTAAAATGTCTTTAATCGATGATTAAAATGTGGAAAAAGCTACTGCCTGTACACCTAAGGGTATCTTGCACTTCCAGTAATAATCTGCAGGATATAAAATTCAAGATTATCACCTTACTTCAGACACTGAGAAATGTAAAGAAGCAAAGTGGTAATTTGGCTAACATTGACATCAGTTTCAAAGGATTTCTTTCAGACAGAACAAAGTGGCAGTCCATTCCAGACATGGTGTTAGTCCTCTTGCTGCGCTCTTTAGTTAAACAAGCACTTTGGTGAGAGTGGTGGCAAAGCAATATCCTGGGTAGGCCATTATATATATATTCTAAAAAAGTATGGTCATTTACACATCGCTTCTTTTTGCAGAATCACGTTTGAAGATTTCATCAAGATTCCTTTAAAGATGAGGAAAGACTTAGGGATAAGAAGTACATTAAAATTAAATTAAAAAGGAGCAGTATTGAATACTTGCAACTGGGACATGGATGGCAGGGGCCCATAAATACGCCTGCGTGATTGTGTGCCCTGGTTGATGGACCATAATAAAACCTTCACAATAGTTAAAGACAAAACCAGGCTTGTACATCTAAAACAAATACATATTTTAAATATGACACATTTAACTCTTCAGTGAATAACATTTCTCAAATCACATTTGCATTATAAAAGCATGGTTCCTGTTATGGATAAAATCATGAAATGTGAAAAAACAATGTATGGTGAAACAAACAACTAACCGGTTGTATTTTATACCTAACATTTCCTCTAAATTAAGACTGACCTTTTTTGTAAGCACACAAAACATCTGTTTCTATGTTTTGTCTGGAAAATAATTTTATAAGCACAGACCACATGAACAAACCTGTAAATTAAGCGCATGCTTAAATGTAATTCATTTAGTACAAACTTTGTCATGTTGAAAATCTATTGAAACCATAAATTAATAAACCACTGAACATTTCAGTTGAACCTGCCTACATGCACATCACAACAAAAAAACAAAATAAAAGCGGGCTGCACAATGTCAGGTATGGGATGAAGTCAAATGAACTACTGGATGTTTCATCAGACTAGCATCACTAGCCAACTTGTGACTCAACAGACATGCAATGTGTAGTTCCATTACAGCAATTTGAGATGCCTTGGCTTTTTCAAAACAGACTAAACTGAAATAAAAAATAAAAACAGTCTTATTGCATCATCTAAATGCCATCAGTCTAAATTAAATCTATGTACAAATTACAATATATCAAATAGTTTGGTAAGTGCAACACAGAGCTGTTAAGTTTCCACTTATGTGCAAACGTCAGTGTACAATGCAACTGAAACTAACTTCCAACACGACACTCAATCGGACACGCCTGTTCTGGTCCTCCATAGCCTATACTGCATCTATTGCCTCACATTTCTTGTCCTGTCAGACAGCCAGGAATCAAGCAAATCTAGCAGAGGTCAGTTTGCCAGGCCATTTTTTCTCCAATCCTGTTTCAGTCACAGGATTGGTGACTGTGACAACTTGTGGCCGACAGAGCCCTTGGTGCTTAATAACAACCCCCTTCCCCCCCCTCACGAGCACAGCAGAGATGAATAACACAAAAGAATAATAAACAAACACAAACACCTGTCAATTATAGACAAAGCTACAGTGTGGGAATGTCATTAGACGTGTGAAGGGAGGTTGTATTTTGGCACTTGCAAATATATTACTTCTCGCCTGAGCTCACACAAGACCTTGCTGCATGAGGCTTACATTTTATGGAGGCTTGGTATGGGTCAAAATGCTGATATAAAGAGCCTTTATAGACAGAAGTGACAGTAGGCATTTGGAGACAATGTCCAGGCATCTTGACAACATCCCACATTAATGTGAGATTAGGACAATTGCATGTAGCATCTCTTGGTATTAGTATAAACAGCAAACTAAATAAACAAATTACAAATTAGTAAAATATGAACAATTGTAGTGGCTTTTTAACATAAGCTGTTCCCTTTAAGCAGGAATTAATGCATCAGTTTATTGCATGGGGTGGGGGTTAGACAGGGAATGTTAATGGAAACAAACCTAACAAGATCCAATGTTTAAACATAACCTACAGTCACACATTTAACATGTGAGTCTGACCTCATATTTTGATACGAACTCAAAACACAAAACAGCTGAATCCTGAATATAGCACCAGTCAGTATTGTGTGAGAACCCAATGGTGGGGAAAGAGACCTGAGTCTCATTGCAGGTAAAAAGTTAGTTGACAGGTCCAAATGGAGAGCAGAAGATGTAATGTGAGGATATTTCAATGGCTCCCAATGTGAAGCAGAGAAGAGTGGCATAAACTCCCATGAGAATTCAACGGGGGTTGTCAGTCATGTACTTGAACTCCCATCACCTGCTGCATCAGATTACATACACTCCTCCCCATAACTAGTGATCCAGTGCAGTAAGAACATTTACAGGCAATGCACTAGAGAATATAGTAATATTTATATATTTAATTTTTTGTTTAACTATTTACAAGAGAAAGAAAATGCAGCCCTTTAAGTAAATATTAAGAATCCATATGTTCTCTTTGTGAAGCACTGATGTTAATGGAGGTCTCCAATCTCAAATGCGTGAACTCCATGTCCACCATTGAGCCAGAGCGTCAGTCCTGCACGCGCACACAAAAAAACACCACAAGCCTTTCATATGACATGCACATACAGAGCATACACAAACACACATAACTTGGCCTATACATTCATACAAGCTCCCAACTCACCCACAAGACTCTAAAAACAAGAACTCAGTTCTGTCTTGGACAGGAAATTAAGAGAAAGGAAAAAAGACTGCTATGAGATTAGCAAAATTAATAGAAAATAAATAATGAAAATAAACCCCCCCCACACACACACACACACACACACACACACACACACACACACACACACACACACACACACACACACACACACACACACAACACAATGTATAAAGAAGCAAAATAGACTTCTCCCACAATCCTCTGGTATTGTTCAGAGTCTTTGTTGTGGTCCAGCAGCAGTTGGCCAGTCGTCTCCTCATCTCTGCGACGACGGCCATCCCGCCATCTTCCTCAGTCATCCTCGCACAGCTTTGCCTCTGTTCTCCAGCCATCTATGTGGTCCCCTGTCCCAGCCAGCCAGCCACATCCCTCCACCCAGAGGGCCATCTCTCTGGGAACCACATCAGCGTGGAGCCCTCCTCAGCCCCTGGAGGATGAATGGGTGGAAGGGGGAGGGGGGAATGGGGAGGGAAGACAAAAAAAGAAAAGCCTTTTTGTCTACTTGTGGAGTCCGAGCCGGCTGGGCTGTGGGTCAAAGGGCAGTCAGGCCAAAGTTACACCGGCAGTACATCATGCCGCTGGAGTCCAGCCAGCTGTCTGTAATGGGGTCATAGCGCTGGACTGTGTTCAGGTAGGAAGAGCCAGAGTGGCCCCCCACCACATAGAGGTAGTTGTCCACGATGGCAGAGCCCACACCTGTAGGGGTGAACAAGGTAAACAATGGAAGGCTTCAGTTAGAAACGGCAAAGATTATATTACATTACTGACAAATGCCGTAAATGTAAATAAAAATATATTATTATTATTATAATAATAATGCCGTTTCTTCTCAGTCTGCTGTGTTGAGGCAAACGTGTTTCGCTCGCCTCCCAACTCACCGGTGCGTGGCTCGCTCATCGGTCGACAGGCTGTCCACTGGTTCTGATGGGGATCGTACCTCTCGATGCTGGACAGGTGGGACACTCCGTTGTGTCCGCCCACGACAAATATGAACCCAAGCATCACCCCGACACCAAAGTTGATCCTCTTGTCCGCCATGGGGGCTACCATTTCCCAGGCATCCTTGCTGGGGTCATACCGTTCCACACTGCAGTGCAGAGAGAATACGAATCAGAAAGGAAGACCGCCAAGATGTACGGCATCATTAGTCCAAATACTTTTGTTAAAGTTGGTCATTGAGGTATCGTAGACTTAACCACTACTTGGCTTGAAGCATACTGTAAAGTCTGACTAAATAATGTAGCTCATAAGTGCCATAACGGGAGCAACATAATACATTTAGTTCTAGGGAATAAAGGGAGAATGCCATAGTACCAATTAGTTTTATTATATACCCAGTGAAGCTAATTTAGGAAGACATCTCTAAGGTTTGAAATTCTTGCGTCACACGTAGCTAAGGTCGACCGGGGATGGGTGAAGAAGCGGGGGGGGGGGGCATTCCCTTAAGATTTTCTAGCCAAATAACATTCTCATGAGGGGTCAGGGGAGTCAAGGAAACTGCCAACAACAAACAACCCTCTAGCCTAGGCACCGCACAGAACACACTCATCTTGTAATACACTGGCAACGGCTTGAGTCTACTCATTAACTCAGAATTTGTCATCCAACACTTGTTGACCTCTTTCAAAAACGTAGACTCTATTGCAAGCCAATTGTAAGCTAATACACAGTCAAATTCACCAAACATCTCCACGCATTTCGCTCACTTACCATTCTGTGTGTGCTGAAAAAAGTATCTAGTTCTTCTACACAGCCCTGGCTCCATGAATAGCAACATAAACAAAGTGGCAAACACTGCCGCTGTCAATAATGGCTTGGCAATACCTCTAAAAAAAAAGTGTGTGGCGTAGATTCTGAGGGAGTTCGTTTTGACTCAAGCTTAAAGTTAGCAAACGTCCAAGAATGAGTAACCATGCCTTTAACAGGTATTTAACTTGCTTGGGGAGAAGAAGAACAATAAAAACAACCAAGCGTGAATAAGGTCTTCTACATGAGAGAAATCCTACATAGCCATTTCCATTAGACCCCATTAGACCTGAGAGCACCTGCAGGAATAAGGATGGGTTTTGCTCACGCCTAGCTTGGTCTTTACAGTACCTGTTCATATGGGCTGGGCCATAGCCCCCAATGGCATACACCATGCCGTCCAGCACAGCCGCGGCAAAGCAACTGCGGGACTTGGTCATGGGCGCTACGGGCTGCCACTCCTTCATTTTGGGGACGTATTTCTCCACCGACTGGAGGTAGTACTGGCCGTCATAGCCGCCCAGAGCGTACAGCTCCCCTGCCAGCACCACCACCCCCAGGGTGCTGCGACACTCAGCCATGCGCTCCACAGAGGACCAGGTGTTGCTGTCGGGGTCCCAGCTCTCCACAGTGGTCTCGTGGCGCCGGTAGCTGATGCCCTGCCTCATGCGGGTGGCGATGCCCCCCACCACATACACCTTCTGGTCCAGCACGGCCACGCCAAACTCATACCGGGGAACACTGAGCGGGGCGAGTCCTATCCACGAATCCGTCTGAGGGAAATACATTTCCATGCTGCAAGAATGACAACACTGGAAATTAATGTCTTAATAAAAAAGTACCAGAAGAATCATCAAAAAGCATAGAGGAGGATGGGGAGGTGGATTAAGCTTGGCTATGTTTATTAAACATCTTAGTTAACACGCTGCTGTCAAAGCAAAGTTTTAGTACTGTACCATACCAGTCATCAATGTAGAACAATCGTATAATTAATAATGGAGTTTAACAATACAGTTGAACTGAATGTTCATCTCCATCTCTGGGATTACCTTTCTAGTGTTGCGAACAGTCCCGCCTTGCCCCCGATTGCCAGCAACACCTTCGGGGCGCAGCGCGGCCGCGTGGAGAGCACCGTCTGGTAGGAGAGCCGGTGCTCAGGCATGAAATGGTATTTGAGGGCCTCGTTGAGAAGGTGCTTGCACACGTGGTCGTCACGTATGAGGTGGTTGGCCTCATACAGGCGGGTGAGGAACTTGACACTGAGGAGAGGCAAGCGCACGCAGTGCAGAAGCTGAGCGAGATGCTGCTGTCTCTCCGTCACGTCGTATTTGATCCACGACTCCAGGGCATAAAACACAGTCTCCTCCGTGACCACCTTCAGGCAGTCATTGGACACTATTTCATCCAGCTCAGCCCTGGTCAGCTCAAAAAACTCCTCTGTCTGGCACACTTCCTCAAAGTTCTGGCAGATAAACTTAGTGGCAGCCAGACAGAGGTCATGGCAGCCGTATGTCTCGGCAAAGCGGGAGATGCCTATGCAGTTCCCAGCGTCCAGCTGGTTTTCTAAAAAGGAACAGCACTCCTTGAGTACTAGCTTGACCTGGAGTAAGTTGGCAGCTGGCAGCAGAGATTCTACCGTCTCCTGCGAGATGAATACTGTGCCAGTGTAGGCATACTCAACAATGGCCTAGCAAAGAAAGAGAAACGCTAACAGTAAACAACAAAGAGAACAATGCCTGTGGTAAAACATCAATGTACTGTAGGCCAATCACATACCTGAAGCGCAGCTTCGTCAATGCACTGAAATTCCACCTCAGAGGTCTCTTTTTCTGAAAGGTTGCCTGTGAACATGGCTTTGAAATAGGGGCTGATACTGGCCAGCACTACTTTGTGGGCATGGATCTTGGCATCACCCACACGCAGCACAATGTCACATAGTTCATGATCCTGCCGCAAGAGCTGGAGGCCTTGCAGCAGTTGCTCAGAGTGAGGGCGTGTCAAACTGGCAAGCATATATGACTGGGCCTGCTGGTCCATCTGACAGCAGGAAAGAACATATCAGTAACATGCTGCCATTTGATAAGTAGTAATACTTCACTGCAATTCTAGACGCATCCCACATATGACGAGTAAATCCAATTAAACATGTAGCTAATGGAGAGCCCAATATATTTCTATTAAACATCGCATACACAAGAATAATTAATTTAACTAATCTGTGCATAATGCGTTCAAGTGGTGTTTTCAAGTATGGTTCTGGTTATCAGAGCATCCTTTTAACGAGTTCAGTGTTATCGTGCCTGATATATAGCATTAGCTAATGTACAAACCATTTCGTACGTGTGTCGTGTAAAACAGACATTTGTAAGTCACAAAACAATGTCATATCTATCGCACGGAAGATGGAGATGGTCGACATGGCAGATAACCTGACTAACTAGCATGTTTATCGTTAACCTGGCTACTGTTGCTAGCTAGTTAGCCTATTGGCTGAGGCCAAAATAGGGTAGATCCGAGGCGCTGCTGCTTAAGCGTTATTCGGCAATGCATGATACAGACTGAAACAACGTTAATACACGAATCGGCCTAATCTGGCACGAAAAACGAGTAACACTAAATGTTTAATAAAGTAGCACTGAATCTGTTTCATTGCAGAAGATATATAATGTATATTTGACCATTTCGTTGCAATGCAGTCAGTGCAGGTTAGCTGCTAAAAATAAACACGCTAGTGTTGCTAGCTGCACCATTGATTGATACAGTAACATGGCTGACTAATACAAAACGTGGCAATACATGCCAAATAAAGTCAAGCGCTACAACCTTCATTTCTGTTTATGGTTAAAGAAACAACAAACCTGTGATTTATTGCGCGTCAGTTTGTGCCGCTGTTAGGATCAATATTGCAGCGGCAGTGTTCAGCAGTGATCTGGTAGAAACCCCGAGTGGCTGTCAGAGAAAACAACCTCGCTCAACCGAGCCACATCTTCGGCAAGCTACCACATTTTATCAAGACAACCATTTCCGTCGCCTTCAAAATAATAGTACAATATGTGTCGGCTACAACAATACCTATGTACCACCCTATTGCCTTTCTGACAAGTTAATAACAACGTTTACATATTTTAATACGTTGGTCGATTTCGACTGATACATTGCAAGCAGCAAGCATATAGCAATCACCACATGAGCCGCACATGCATGGAGTGGCATTTGTCTGATTCTACAATTCAATTGGGATTTAATAACATCGCCATTTTTAAATCACAGCTTTTTATTCCTATACAGGCCTATTCCAATATTTACAGTAAAGAGCTGCTGTTGAGCCAGTCTGTGATTAAAATCATTTTACAAATATTGCATGTCACTGAAACAGTATTGCAATGTTAATAGAAATTCACGTTTTCTAGATTGTGCACTAGGTGCACGTGACAACTTTTCTCATCCCTACAGTCGATGTAGAGCGTCACCATGGAAGCGCTCAGTTTGCGACATGTTCGCCATTTTGCTGCCTCGGTGTGTGGGCTTCGCTGAATGCCTGTGTAGCTTACAAATATTCAACACATCTGATACCAGCTAGTGTTTCATGCAGAGATATTTATCCGATCAGGGAATCTTAGCGGCCCGATTATGTCATGGAAATTTGTACGACGTTACTGGACTCCGTGAACGTCACTGGCTGAGGAGGAAACCGTGAGGTCTGTTATTTTTCAGTTTTCCAACTTTGTGACCGTACAATCACGTAGCAATAATTGTACTGGTATTTTACACAACCACATTAGTATATCGAGCTATACTTTCATCGTTCGAGCGAGGTTGCAGTCAATATTCTCTAGATAGATAGCCACTGTAAACTAATTTGGGCTTTGGCAAATCTAACATAGGATATTTGGCTTGGTTAGAATCGACGATCGCTACCGTACAGCATTTCTGTTTGTAACGTATGATGGAGTTCGGTAACGAAGGGATAACAACCATTATACACTGCCTCCGTTTCAGTGACAGCCACAAGTGGTTTGTACAGGAGTGAGTGAGACAGACTACCGTACATCGGTCTGGGGACTGGGGCTGTCTATGCTCCGTTCTCTCCTGTTTTGTCAGTTCAGAACGTGGATTTGACGTTCTCACCTTATTAATTTAAATGTATGATATGTATACCGGTAGTATTATAATTGCTACTATCTATAATTGTTGATAGTGCATTGCGCAGTCCATGCCACAAATACATTACATTTAATTTCGAATTGAATGTGTTTGTGGTGGGATTTTCCCATTTTTATTGATGCTATGCCGTTTTCCTGCAAAACATGTATAATACATATTTCTTTTTAACAGCATGCACATAACATAAACAAGGAGAGCATTCCTACATCACCCTGAAAATGGAATCTCTAAAGAAACAAGAGGAAAATTGTCCTCAGAGGATATTAAATAACTTCTTAAATTCTCATCTTTGACGACATCTGTATCACCTTCAGTGATGATATTTGGATTCATCACCCAGGAGTTACACGAACAGCTCCTGGACCCCAAAAACTACCAGAATCGAACAAATGGGGTGGAGGAACTTAAACACATCCTCACAGAACTGGACCTGAACTTAGTCCCTTCTGATAGTATTGATGATTTCATAAAATTTCTCTGCTGTCTTTTGGATGACAGCAATTTTAAAGTATTGTATGGCACTTTACAAGTTCTAAATTTACTAATTCTTAAACTGGATTCCAATGTAGAGAAATATTTCAAACAAATAGCTCTTGTGGCTCTAAAGGCTCTAGGGGACACTCGCACTGTCACTAGGGTTGAATACATGAATGTGTTTCAACAGTTGATGGGCATCGTAGGGCCACAGAAAGTTCTGGACCTTGTCATCGAGAACCTGAGGCCCAAGAATTCCAGGGTACGAGAGGATGTCCTCAATATCATCATAGCAGCCATGCTCACCCATCCCAGGAAGGATTTTAACATTCCTAACCTCTGCTATGAAGTCGCACCATATCTGGCAGATGGCAAAAGAAAAGTACGCCAGGCAGCCCTGGAACTATTCGCCGTTTTCGACTATTGCCTCGACACGGGCAAAAAGCAGCCCCTGTTGAAAGCTGTCAACATGGTTGAGCTCACCGAGGATGTGACTGGTCTTATGGCAGCTGTGCAATCGAGACGAGCAAGACACATTCTTCCAAGGCTCTCCTCAGAGGGGATAGTAGAATACGCCTTGGTTGTTCCTAAACCAGGACAGAGGTGCTCCCCACAGGTTGGTTCTGGAGCTGACCTGGATTGGGTGCTCAATGGCGGGCGGATAAGCAGTGCGAGGAGCTCCAGAACGGAACCAGACTTAGATAGGCTGTATGGCTATGGAAGCCTAGGCTCCCTCACTGATGACCTTCCATTGTTACGGAGGATTGCCAGTGCAGGAAAAGGGAAAAGCAAGCTGCCATGGGACATGTCAAACCTCTCGCCCTGTGAGAGTAACCAGCCACACAGTGCACCCAATGGAAAGAGCTCTGAACAGGTAGGGAATGTCTTCATTTATTCTAACTAGCGGCTTGTGTCACAAGCTGCTGGCTGCTTCTGTCACCGGTTTTTATAGGGAGTGCTGGATTTAGCTCACAGGCTCTGCTATTTTTCTCATGATTTCAGACTGTGTAGGAAATGTCTGCAATAGTGATATTTCACCTCATAATATGGATAGTGTCCCTTTTCACTACTCTTAAGAGATATTGACTCAACAAGCAGTGTTCACAGCTTGTTTTTTGTTGCTTTAAAAATATGACTATTAATGCAACGCCTTCAATGTTGTCAGGAGCAAGACTTCTATTGACTTTGAATTGACCTAACCTCTCAAGTCAGGTGTTTGGCTTTATTTGATTTGTCTTCCTTTCATTTGCTCAAGTCAGTCACATGGACAATTATGACTGGAGTGTTTACACATGCATGCTCATTGCTGTGCAGAATCCACAGTTGACATGGAAATCGTTTATAAGTTAAACACTAGTAAACCCACTCAGCGCTAAGATCTATCCTGATCTCTCAGTCCCTATTGTTGCTTACAAATGACAGTAAACAAGAATATTCAATAATATCGTAATGTGCACACCCAATTTCAATGAGCAGGTTCATAACCAAAGACAAAAGGCAGTTGCTCTTAACATATAGCCTAAGGAAATCCCAGAAGTGGCAACATTCTCTAAGGGAATAAAAGGTTAGGTTACACCTGTGGCGATGCAGATTGTATAGGATGCACAGGAGGGAATGGCAGAGTCTATATTCACGATACTGATTTTTCTTTTCTGGATGTCATCTAAATCACTGTCTTGTTTGTGCCATTTACATTATATGTACTACCCTTTTGCAATTGCGCATGGAGTTACACATTTAGAACATGTCACACCACACCATATTACTATGTTGATCATGTTAACATTAACTTGAATTTAGATTTGTTTTAGAGATCTGGAACAGCTCATTACTGTGAAGTTTTATACAGCTATTATGAGGCTCAAACCTGTGATCACATGTTAATCTGCCTCCACAATCAATGTTTGATTTTACATGCAAAGGTAATAGCCGACAACTCCTCATTGGATATTCAGCTATTATTACCATTACAATACAAATGTTATGGGTTGTGCTGGCTACAGTTCAGTTTAGTTTGTTCTGTGATCTATTACCTACCTCAAAGCCATCAATTGAAGATCTGTTTACAGCACCCTGTCTCCCAGCAACCACATTTGAACAGAGCACACTTGTTGGAGGGGGCGAAATATAATTGGTAATTTCAGAGGACTTTGGCTGTAAAAACAAGGCTTATTTACTCCCTATTGTTGATTGCAGTCTTACTGAGTGCACTGCAGTGTGAGATTGACCTCATAGAAAAAGGTTGTTTCCGCATGATGTGAAAACCCAAGGATTCACATGGCCCACTTTCTGCATCCTAAAGGTTTAATGAAACAGTAGATTGCATCTACATCACAGTAGGGTGCGTATATACAGCATAGCATCTCTCCTAAAGCTCTTGTCTCTTGTCTTAACTGAGAGTCACTGCTACTTAACTGGTGGATGGAATTACTCTTGCATTTTCCTTTGGCTTAGGTTTGTTTCATGTTTGTTGTTGGCATGTTAACCTTTCATGTTGACTCTCAAAGGAGATGATATTCACCGTGTTGTTATTTTGCCTCCATAGGTAGCTACTGAAGACCACCTATCAATCTTTAGGAGTCAAGAGGCATACGTCCCCAGTCTTGGTAAGCACTCTTTTCCCTCCTAAACACTTGCGTCAAGTCCTTGCAAAACCAACTAATGGTTGTCGTGGTCAACTTTAGCCACACTCAAAATTAAAGCAGTTTTGATTGAGATTAACTCTGCTAAATCAAAGGAGGAAACCATAGTGTGATGGAACCATGTTGCTAGGTTGTTTGACAGTTAATTGTCCTACTGGTCAATAGTGATGCAATTGCACCCTAAGCCTCTTAAATGCACATTTAGTCTTTCAAGGATTCATCTTGCTATAACATTAGAACTGAACACTGATCATGGGAACTAGAGCACATCCACTATTGGCTATTAGCCGGAACATTATGTGTCTTAGTATACTATACTCTGTTTTCTGTACCAATGGGGAAGTTTGACAAAGTTTTTCTTTAGGCACCTAGCAAGAGAGTTGTGGTATGACTAATGCACACCAACTGTAAAATGTCAGCCCAATGTATAAATTGTGAAATACACGTAGTTTTCCAGTCCTGGAGACAGTCCATAGCAACAGGCCTCGATAATTGGACAACTGTGCTGGATAATCGGAGCCAGCCGATGTGTTGTGGATGTGACTAGTGGCAGACACCCTGTCAGCACGGTCCAATTTAAGCCGATGCTCAAGCAGCTGCCACACACCAGCTCTAGGCGAGCTAAGGGGGAAGATTCATTGTTCAGGCTCGAGGACAACTGAGGATTTCTTTGAGAGATTTGAAGCATTTGCCGCCAGTGCCTTGTCCCTCATATAACTGCACATCAAGACCTCCCTCTAATTAGCTAATAAAGCATCAGCCACGAATCTACCCTACTGAAGCTTACCTCTGTTTGTGTTATATTATTTTATGAAATCCAGGTACATGCTGATAGTAACTCGTACAATTAACATTTAAAGGAAGGGTGAGTCATTCTCGAGAACGCTTGCTAAATCAAATCAAAACAGTATTGCTCTGCGGTCTTCCCGCGGCACCGCCTCACACATAGAAATGCATTGTGAAACAAAGCGTAGTACTACGGCTTTGTTGATGACAGCGGTGTTTGACACTTCTTGTTAATGTTACTATTTAGGAGCCAGAAGGTGACGAGGGAGTAGATTTTCAAACATCTCCCATCCCACAAAAAAAGCTAATGCAAGGGAACATTGTGGCCACATTGGTATTGCAGTAGAATTGCGTTATTGATTGTATTTACCATCTAGGCTATGCAGAGCCAGAGAAGACCCGTTCCTCCAGGAGGAGGGTGTCCCCGGCACGCCTCAGGAGAAGTGGAAGCCTTGACTTGGACCCAGAACTCTTCAAATCCACCGACCTATCTGACACACATGAAGGTGAGGAACCCTTAATGCTAAGATAACCATGTCATGCGGGCAGGATGTTCTAGTGGTCTGGGCGGGTGACTTTCATCTTGAAGAGGTTCAACCCCAGAGTTAGCCCACCTGTAATCATCCACGAGCTAGATGTGTAATAACACATACCTGCTTCTTGTAATTGTACTCTGCAGGTGTGTCTCTGCTGGATATATTTTCTTTAAAAAGCGTTAGCTAAATTACCTTTTTGATATTGTGCAGAGAATACTAATCCTGCCAAAGGATCTGAGGGCCTGTTGACATTTAAAATACTGTCTTATCTATTGCCTTTTTACACTGTGTTACAAAGACAAACGCCATCGTGTTCACTGTTTATTTGTCCCAGCGGCACCCAAAGCACGAATTCTCTCAGGGAACCCCAGTGTTGAGCGGACCTTCTCCCTACCGTCCAATCCCAGCATGCCCCGCTCCTTCCTCCTGCCTTCCTACCCACTGGCCTCCCTTCCCGTGGGCCTGCTCACCCCAACGCTGTCCCGCCGCCAAGCACACTCCTCCCTGTCCATGTCCAACACCTGGCCTGACAAAAGGGAGTGCAGCCCTCCACAACGAGAGCCCAGCCCCTGGAGGGACACGTCAGACAAGGGGCCAGGCAGGAGGGACTCTAGGGGCAGCACAGACCTTTTCCACAGTGACTGGGAAGTGCTGCCGTTGAGCGGTAAACTTTCATCTTGTCCTCCTGTCTAAATGAACTGTTGAAGCGCTGTACACTCAGGTGTTTTGAGTTAGTGTAGCTGATTCCACTTGTCTGTCTTGTCACTTCAGTCTGTTAAAATACAGTTCTGATGTAATATTTGCATTATACCATTATAAGCTCCCACCAACTGCAAATGCGTTGCGTTATGCTGGACGTCATTCATTGTCAATGAATTCTGAATGTATGCTTTTGGGAATGTGGCACTGGACTGCGCTTACAGAAAAATAAAGCATGCAAAATATTATATTAAAAAAATATGCATTTGGTGGGCACCTGGCGTAACAGTTAATTCTCACTGGTAGCACTTATGGGGTCTAAAGTAGGCACATTGTAGGGTCATCTGCAGCTCATGTAAATGGACATGTTCTTGAAAGTGAGCCTGTTCCCCCTTCCAGGAAATTCTCCCAGGCCTCTTCGTTCCTCCCTGGTGAGCTCCCCATCCACCGCCTCCTTCCGTCGGGCCCTGAGCGGCACCAGGGCGGCTTTTCCCGTCTCGCCGGTTCTCCCATCAACAGAGCGGAGCCAGAGGTCCAACAACCCAGCCAGCCCACACAACCAGCGCGGGGAGAGGAGCCTCGATTTGGACATCGGTAGCTTCGGCTCGATCGCAGACCCTAAGGAGGAGGAGCCCCATGACATGGAGGAGGTCAGCAAAGCTTTTTACCCAGGACTGTGAAATACATTTTAAGGCACTCTGCCAGCTAATGTCCTGGGCTCACAGCATTGGCTGCCTTAACGTAGGGAACACTAAAATAGGTCATGGTTTCGTCCCACTTTCCACTACAGGAAAAGAGCATTATACATGTAGACTGTGCTTGTGCTAATTCAAAGTTCCAGCATGAGATGGGTAAGAGAGGTTTTATCGGCATGTACGTTGCTGTTGACCCAGCATCTGGGCCAGAAACTTTACCATGTGAAGTCAGCTGGTTTCCATTACACGCATCGCACTAGCCTTACGGGGGCCGCCCTCTCGCATGCTGTGTTGCGCGCGTCGCCCCACAGATGCTGGACTCCCTGCGCTCACTGCGCAACAGCGCCGCCAAGAAGCGGGCCAAGGTGAGCCTGAGCGGTTCAGACCAGGACCCAGACAGCCCCGACTCTGCCGTGAAACTGGAGATGGGACTGGAGTCGCCGTCTCAGAGCTCCCCCGCGGTGACCAGCCCGGCCAGCGAGAGTGGCCTCTCAAGTCTCTATTCACCGCCCGGCTCCACTGTCAATGGCACCAAAACAAGGTAAAGGGAGCCCATGCGTTGTTATTATTTATTTTACGTACCGTTTTAGCTAACAAACGAATGGGTAATCGCAGAGCAGGTGGCCAGGTTGATTTGGTGTCATGCGATCTGATATCCACCTGGTGTTTCATGCGGAGCTGTTGAGAGGCACTTCAAACCTGTTTTGTCACTTGTTGTGCCTGTCAACAGTCCAGGAAACTCTGCCTCGTCTGTAGCAAAGCCTTGCGTTGCAAGAGTGCCTTCTGCAAAGCTGAGATCTTCTGTGTCTATGGACTTCAGCAGCCTTCAAGGTACAATGATGCTTAAAGGAGTTGTAGTGGCTTTTAGCCTCATTTGGCTTTTCCCTTTAAACCTCTGTGCTGCATGTTGCGTTTCGTTTGCTTAGTCTCCTCTCAAAGAGAGAAGTTGTCGCCTGAAGTGGGTGTGATAGGCCAGAGAGTCCCCTTCTCCCATGGACCAGTGGACTTTGAGGATGAAGACCTGACAATAGAGCCCTCACCCCCTCAGTCCGTCAAACCATCCTGCCGTGAACCAGTCAGAGCTCTGAGGCCCGCCAAAGGTCAGTGCCTGGGCGCACTGCTGAGAGTCAGCTACGATCCAGTCTTTGATCCAGGTGTACTTCGTTTTTAGATCAACAGAGATCATAGCTTGAAAGTAAGTCGTCCTAATACTTGTTCGTTGCTGTCTTTTGCCCCTTAGGCTACAGTAGCAGTACCTCACCAGCCACCGACATGCCCGAAGGTGTAGTTGGAAGGGGTCAGTGTCTGTTTCTCTTTATTTATGGCGCCATGCCATTGTTCACTTGTCCAATAACTTGCTCTGCGGGCATGCTGCTCTGCCTCAATGCTGTGTTGTACAGGCTGAGCAGATTCATGCTTGCCTTGCTCCACGGCTGTTCAGGAACACAGCCAGCAGCCTGTGCTTTTGCCCTGTGCAAACAGTCAAGTGTAGACATCTCAGTTGTGCTGAGCGTGTTTTATTCATTCCCTGACCTTAGTCTTGTCGGTCTAAGAGCGGCACACATCTCAACCGCCTCTCCTCGCCCCCTCTCCACCCCCCACCCCCCACCCCCCACTCCCCCTTCCCTCCCCACCCCCCACTTTTCAGGCGTGTTTGGCTCGGCAGTCCTCTCCAGCCGCCCAGGTGTTGCCGCGTCCTTTGAGCAGAGCGACTTTGTGGCCAAGTCACCCAGAGATGCCCTAGCTGCCATTTATTGCCACGGCGTGCCTGGCAACTTTTTAGATGGTGGCGACATCATGGGTGCAGAGGAGGCTAAGGTTAGCTGCGGTGAAGTGTTAAGTAGCATGCAGCTTTTTCTGCTATTGCGTGTTTACAACATGTGTTTGCTGTGTAGGAGAAAGTGAGAAATCCAAGGTTTAGCCGGGATAAGGGGAGGCTTCATTTTCAGGATCTGCCAGAGGGACATTTTGGTCAGCAGGACCATGCCCGGGACAGGACACACACTCGTGTCCCTGACGTCCCCGCAGCGGAAGACAACTTACTGTCTTTTAAAGGTACTTACTTTTAATTACACTTACATTCATAGCTAATAGTCAAATAGCTTACATAGATGTATAAAAAAGTGTAGCCTGCATTGCAAACATTGTGAGAGATATTGCAGAGTGGGGAGGATGCACGAAGCATTGTGTCGATTTAGACCTTTTTTTGCTACACTAAAAGCTGTTAAATCACAAATGTTCACCCTTATGCACATTAAATAACAGCTTAGAAACAGGCAGTGCAGCGTGAGCTGGTCGCAATGCGAGCAGCCAACGTTTTGCTCGGCGCAGGGCAGTGCAAACCCATCGTTTAGTAGTGCAAAATAATGGTCGCACACAGGGTGGTTTGCCCATGCTGAACTCTGTGTTGGGTTGCCAGGTTTCACAAGACACATTCCACACAAACCGAGAAACACCTATTTGAAATTGTATCACTGATATCGTGAGAATAACGCGAGAATAGTTTGGAGCACGTCAGTAAAAAGGATTACAGAAACACACCCCTTCACCACACCCTGGCTCTGTAAATGGGAACATTAACCAAGTGGTGCAGACTGCACCCAACAACAATATCCTAGCCATCGCAATGCATTTCCAATGTGTGGGACTGAGCTTCTGAAGGAGCATTGTGTTATGGCAATTGAAGGGAGAGGCGGTTTTTATTTTGATTTGTGTTCGTTAGTTAGCACGCGCTCGAACTTCCTATACCTTTTTAACCTGCAGTGACTGTATATAGTCTAGTTGATGATTGATTAAGGGTGTGCTTTCAGACACGGCTGCTGTCGTCTCTCTTGCAGATCTGCACCTGAACGGCAGCACAATGAGCTCTTCCAAGGAGGACCTTCCCTTTGCCGAGTCCCCCAGCAGCAGGAGCAGCACCCGCGGCCCTCAGAGTCCCATTAAGTGCTTCACTCCGCCCCATCAGCCCAGCCCGCCCACAGTGCCGCCCAACCCCAAAACCACGTCCCGCCTCAGGAGGGCCCCCAGCCTCAACAGGAGCCGTCCCTCTCCCTCCCACAGCTCAGGTCAGTGGAGCTGCACGCCTACAGAGTGAGCACCATGGCAACAGCCACTGTAATGTCCTGCTCTCCCCTGCTGACTGATAGCATCAGCACTTGTGCTGGTATTTACTTACTGCTGTTACCAATGTGCCCAGCTATACATGAACATATCACTCAATCCTCAAAATAGTCACTATTGTTAACACAATGTTGTTCTGTTGTTGTTGGTAACGTAGTGCAGAGGTCTTCAACAGGTGCAGGGTGTCCTCCAAATTATTTGATCCCAAACTTATTTTCTTACCAAAATAAAAATGGCAGAAAATATGCATTAACATAATACACCCTGTGCTATTAATATATAAATGTCAATTACTGTGTTGTATGTTCATTTGTAAGTGCTGTAAATATACTGGTTACTAGTACATCTTCATGCATTGTCCATCCATGTATCTGGTTTAACAGCCTGTGTTTTATAGTTTGTTAATTAGACCGTCAGAGCCAGCCTTATGGATGAATGTGACACTGTGCTTTGTTTTGACAGCCTGCTATTAATGGGCCTCAGCTCATACAGTCACTGCTTGTTTTCAGACTGATAAGAGCTGGTAATACAATACTCAAGTGTGTGTGTGTGTGTGTGTGTGTGTGGCTGGCTGTTGGATCTTTCAGATGAGCTGTCGCTAGGCACTCCCAGTCAGAAGAGAGACCTAACTGAGCCCCCTCAGCTACGTCCCTTCTCCAAGCCTGACCTGGCGTTGACACAGAGTTTCAAACTACTCACCTTGGATGACTGGTGAGCCAAGATCACTTTGTGGTCATTCAAGACCTGGGTCTGCCTGGACACTATGGGAAACCTGTTGTTGTTGTTTATAATAACTGATGTATGGGAAGATTATAATGGAGGAATGTCATGGAGGCTGAGCTCAGCTACCTGTGTTGTTTGTATCCCCCCTCCCACATCCAGGGAGAAGAAGATAGAGGGTTTAACCATCCTACGTAGTCTGGCCCAATACCACTCAGACATGCTCCACAGCAGGCTGCATGACATCTGCCTGGCCCTCACACAAGAGGTAACATCACACAATATACTCTATGGACCCTGGACAGGTGTTTCTCTGTCATCTTGAATTGAGACTATGCTATGCTAGCTAGCATGCTAATCCACTGACATCAGCACTATGTGCACTCTGGAACGTTCAAAGAATTATATATAAAAGTGTAAAGAATTTTAAAGGTGCCAGTTGGCCTCTCAAAACAAACCAGTACATATCATATTACAGTAAATCTTTTGTTTTTAACTTGAACTTAAAATGGCACTAAAATGGATAAGCAGTTTTAAATGAGGAGCAGGTATAGGTAAGGTATAGTCAGATATTGCAAGCTAAATGTAAGATAACACTTGTATGTCAAATTCAACAAATACCTCCTCGCATTTTCCTATCTTATCCTTCTCTGTGCATGTTGAAAACATTTTCTGATACGTCTGCACAGCCCTGGCTCCATAAATAGTAACATAAAGAAAGTGGCGAACACCGCGTGTATCAACAAAGCCGTAGCAGTACGCTTTGCTTCACAATGCATTTCGACATGTGAGGTCACTGCCGATGAGGGCCGCGGAGCGATACTGTTTTGATTTGAGCTCGAAGTTAGCAAGAATGAGTTTAAGTGGTTGGTTGTGCTCTGTCATGGCTACAAAATGTTGCAAAATAGAAATCAGCAACGTGCATTATAACAAATGTTTACAATGAACTGAAGTTAAAAAAAAAACTTTCTGTGCCACATTTTCAATCAAAATAACACGCGTGACTTCCCAGAGGATTTATAATCAGTCTAGAGCACATTCTGGGGTTCCCCCCATTATCTTGTACACATTCTCCCCTCCCTCACACCCCCTGCCTTGTGCTCCAGATCAGGAACCTGCGGTCGGGCGTGTCCCGGGTGGCAGTGTGCACACTGGGGGACCTGTACAGCCACCTGCAGCGGGCCATGGACCAGGAGCTGGAGGGCACGGCCAAGGCCCTGCTGCACAAGGCCGGTGAGACCAACGCCTTCATCAGGCAGGATGTGGACGCTGCCCTGGAGAGCATGGTGCAGCACTGCACCCCCGCCCGCTGTATCCATGCCCTGCTGTCTGGAGGCCTCAGGTCAGGACACACACACACACACACACACACACTGGGATCTACCCTGAAGTGCCGCTGTCAAATATTGAGTTTGAATTAAAAGTTCACATTTTCACAATTCTAATTTGCGTGTGCTGTTACCATAGATGACGCCAGGGAGGGGCTTGCACGTGCTGTAGCTACCCCTAGGATCACCACAGCACCCCCGTAACACCCCCAACAAATTGCTGTGGTTTATTTATAAAACATATTTGTGTTAAAGAGATAGAAAAGAGGTTACAAGATGCAGATATATTCCAAATATATTGCAGAGGGATATATTTAATATACATCAACCAAATAAATAATAATAATAAGTGTGTTAACATTATGACAAAAAACGCTACATGCAAAGGGCTCAGGGCTGAATGGGTGTGTTCGTAATGTCCCCCCATACCCCCTCCCCCTTTCAACTCTAGGCTATTGCAACATTCTTAAGTGGTGCAACTCACTCTCTAGTACAGAGCCCTGGAGGTGACATGAAGGAAAACATTTTTTTAAACGTGCGCACGTTTTATTATAGCACACACGAATTACTAAAACGCACGCGCGATATACTTATAACGTGCGCGCGAATTACTAAAATGCACGCGCGATACACTTATAACGCGCGAGCGAATTACTAAATGAGGTACGAAAGAAGAGAAGAAGGCGACCGGAAGTTGTGTAAAATGTGATCATTCATTCATAGCTTGGAGAAACCGAAAAGCAGCTATGAGGTAGGTTATGTGCAGTAGTTCTATCTTATTTGTTAATTGATTTAGTCATTTCTTTCTTGCATTCACTTTATTTGCCTAGTTGACTGACCTCTGTATG
>JAODTR010000015.1:3234142-3268508 GCA_025399935.1 Amblyopsis rosae
GTGATTGTTGATTAGATAATTGCATTAATGAGAAATTGAACAGGTGTTCCTAATAATCCTTTAGGTGAGTGTATATAATATACAGTGACAGTGAAGACAGAAGATGTATTTGTTACATTGACTTCTACAATTATTAAGGCATCATCCTTGGTCCAGTAAGCTGTGGAGTACCCCGTAATCAAAATATATCTTCTTACAAAATAAAATATGTAAAGAATGATTAATAATAATAAATAAAAAAGAGAATGACTTGAATTGCTCTGCATGGCACCGCTCACTGGGAGAGCTCTGCCTGCTGTGGCTTACATTGCAGAGCAGGTGTTCAAGGTTGTGGTCAGAGGCACACTTCCTCTGGTCCTCTGACAGCTCTTCCACATGGCTGTCCAGACTGAAGTGCAGACGTGCCAGCTTCTCCTGCATCTCGCGCACGTGTTCCAACTGCTCGAAGGAGCACACCTTGCCTAAGAGCAGAGAGGTTTAGCAAGACAGGCTAACTGCTGCATTGGAACCTCAATTAGCTCCTTGTCAATAATTTATGAGCGATTTATTGATTTATGGGAACGGTTTATGGGAAAATCTAAAGTATTTCTATTGGGACATAAATAGCCCCACAGCTGCTCGATTATATTCTGTTCATTTCTACCAAGCCTCAATTGAACCAGAGTTATTTCCGTCTAGTAACTGAATATTCCCTGTGTGGCAGCGGTAATGGATGCCGTCTTACCAAAGGCCTGCAGTTTGCCTGAGTGGAAGTCGTTGAGGAGGTTAAGAAGTCCTCCCTCCATCTCTCTCACATCCGAGACATCTGTGAGAAAGGAGTGCTGCAGAGGGGAAGACTGGACAACTTTGCTGGGTCCCGCTGGCTGAGGGGCCCGGGGCTTCTCCTTATGGGGCCTGAGAAAACATCACATCTCACACACAGTTTTGTATCTTACCTTGTAGATCTTATATTACACACTTGTGTGCCATCGCAGTAGTTATACAACATCAGATAATAGTTTCTGTTAACTTTGATTTTCATTGTTAAATTTAAAATCTATTTAAAATGTACAGTATAATGTCTTTTAAATACATATTTGTTATTAGTTATTTGGAACATATTGTTTAGAGGTGTAAGGAGAGGGTAGAATGTCAGCATGACGTTATTTCACTAGGCATTTAATAACATCAGTATGTTTGTGTTGTGAATAATATAGCATAGCAGGCTCATGAATACCTACCTGGTGGTCTTTGGTGGTGCAACAACTGGGGTGAAAACCTCTTTGGGCTGTCCTGGTGCCCCTATAGATCTTTTATACTTGCCCCTGTTTTTGGGGGAGGGGGGTTGGGGCAGCCCAAGAGAGAAGGTGGCACTTTTGCTGGCAGGGAGGACAGAGAGCTTGCGGGGGTTGATGGCGAGAGGAGGGGGCTGTGGAAGAGACACCTTGGGGCTTCTCTTCTGGCGTTTGTCCTCCATTTACTGTATGTATGTTGCCTTCTTTAAGCCTTGTGAAGCTAGATGTCTGTGGTGGCAATACCTGTCCACTAAGTGCAGGGTGATCCTGAGTGCAGGATGCTTTGAAACAAATAAAGGTTAGAATATCAAAGCAAAAAGAAAACAACAGGCTCAGCAGAAGCATTTTGAGTCTGTGCTCTTAATAATGCCATTAACCATCTCCATCTAACACTTAGCAAAGTTTTATGTGTAAGAATAGTCCAAATATATATTTTATGCATTAGTATATCATCAGTGAATAAGGATTTCTTTCAGCAGATGACATACATGTGAGGGAAACATCATGCTTTATTCCAGAATGTTTAGCCTCTGCCTAAGTAGTCTACCAGTGATCTTTTTAGACTAGTCTAGTTTTAGTTTATCACGTAAAGCAGTCTCTATTAACATATCAGTTTATCTTTCAAATGCATTCCAATCAATATAGCAAGACTGCAACTGCACTCCTTATTACCAAAATGCTAGACATAGACAATAATAGACAATAACCCCACTAATAAACGTTATAATTAGTTAGACCTGTTATCACGTGTATTGAAGGAAACTGGGTATATTACGACTGCCCTTGACATAGGAAAAAACATGCCATAATAAAATAACATACATTTGCATATGAGCCTCATCTGACGGTCAGTCAGAATCAAAGATCCTCTGTCCAAAGATGGCTACTACTACACACACAATGCGAACTTTACAATCCCATTTGTATATGTAATAGAAATAATATGTATACAAATTAACAATATAGGAAATGCGTTCCAAATATCTTACGAATAAATAAAAATGGTTTTGAAAGCCAGCGTCCAGGGACCATGGCATAGGCCTATACTTACCGACTTAATTACGCACAGAGAACAATGGCTCTGGAAGAAACATATTTCTTGTTCTTAATTTAAATCTACGTTTAAGTCTACGTGCGCCAATTCTTATTCGGTGAATAGAAAATGTAGCTGAAGATCTGCGCCTCTTATGCGCTTAAATAAAATCCTTTGGAAAATATAAAGCGCGGTATCAACGCGCTCGCTTGAGCGTATCTGGTCTTTATCCTGTTCTTAAAGGGCCAGTGCATCCTCTCCCAGAGATGTTGGGCAACAGTGATATTGACGTGTATTTGTTTATTCAGGAGCCTATCACACAGGACATTCTTGCATTAGCCATCACTGCAATAACCAATTCCACGGAATAGTAAAATAAAGTAGCATAAATAATATTGCAATTAGCTGTTTGCAACTAATTTTAGAAAAAATATAAATAATAAATTAAAAAACAATGCATGTTTCAAAGACATGCTAGATACAGTAGGGTGCTTAATGTATAGTGGCAAATGAAAATGCCTCTTTTGGGAGACAATTATTTGAGAAAGTGACCTTGTACAATTAAAGTAAACTTTTAAAGTAATACAAAAATATTTTTCTTTTTATTATGGCAAAACAGAAAAAAGAGACACCAAATGCAGTAGTAGAAAAAATACAAAGCTCTTCTGTATGTTTTCATGTTCTATGGTGAATGTGACCCAAAATAACTTATGTCCTTTAGCTGATTTTCTGTTCAGATGAGCCAATTGAGTACGAGTATGCTTTTCCCAAGACTATTCGATCTCTGAGAAGCTTGAAAAAGGCGTAATAGTTGCTGAAGAGAATCAATGCTAGGGATATTGTCTGATGCCACTTCTCCGAGCATATCAGTGAATACAGTTGGTAGAATATCATGGCACCTTCTAGAATGATGAGTATGTTCAATATTCGTAAAGGCTTGTTGAAGAAGAACTAGAAGGAAAGGGAAAAAAAGAAAAATGATTATCTCAAAAACTTGTGCAAATAATGGCCTCTTATTATTATATAAAATGTTTAAAACCTTTTAAAGTCTATGCACAAATACCTTTTAGAGGTATTTACTGTAGCATGTCTTCTAATAGCAAAAATATAATCTTTTACTTCACATTAGAAAATAAGGTGACGGATACGGATACTCACATAGAAGCGGTAGTGGGACACGTCAGAAGGGACTGCTACATTATAGTGGCCCATGGCTTTGTAAACATTTTTATTGTGTTTGACCAACACACCTTGGGGCCACGTGTACTCTTCTGTCCATCTGCAGTATGCAAAGAGAAAGAGAAATAAAGGCTTGTACACAAACTAGGACATTTTCACAGAGCAAGAACACCACAAGGTGTACTATAAACTAAATATAATTGATAGTACAAAGTTTAAAACATTTCCAAATAGACCACTTATTTATATTTGTGCCTTCTGCTTATTTAAGCGTGCACAGTACACGATCATGTCATACATTCTGTATGCCACTGCACGCTATGGGTCAGACAGAGCGGATGCACACAAATGCTACGTACGTGTGCTGTAGGACATTGGAGCAGAGCGAGGGGTCCACTTTGTGCCAGCAGCCCAGGTGTGCTGCAGCCTTGTGAAGCAGGTCACAGTAGCGGGGCGGCAGCAGGTGTCTCATGAGGATCACCGAGGTACTCACTGACACCAAGATGAAGAGCTCACAGGACCAGCGTTTGTCCACATACTGTGTGCTCTGCAGGGAAGACCAAGGGAGGATTACAAACTAATACATCAATTGTATTTTTATATTATAAAACAGCGCCAGCCCTATGTAGGGGTTATATTAATGTATGGCACATTTCACGTTTGGATTTTAATGGAATATATGGCATGTAGTGAAAAGTGATCAAATATCACATTTCCATTCAAATCCAGAGCGTAGATTTGCTTTGACTTGCCAGCTACACAAATCAATGGACCTCATTCACCAATATCTTCCTAAGTTTCTTCTTAAGAAAAATCCTAAGAAAAGTCTATGTCTGATTCGCGACATCTTCTTAAATATCAGAATTGTTCGCAGGTGCGTTCCTAGAATGGTGAAACCAAATTATATAATAAATATAATAAATTGAAAGCTTGTTCCCGTTGCTCCTGCTGATGAAAGTGCTTCACAAATGAGCAGAAGTGTAAGTGTAGTGTGTATTTATTAACACAAACACACACACAATTATGTGTAAAGTTATTAAAATAATTAATTACAACATTTTAAAAGGACAGAAATATAAATGTTTAAATTAGAACTGACTAAAACGATATAACTACTTGTTTTACACAACTATGTCAGCTCTTGTGCTTAAGAGTGACCTTGAGTGTGCGTAAATTCTATTCTTACCCAAGAACAAATCCCAAATAGGAAAACATTGGTGAATGCCAGAATCTTCATGAACACTGCATAATCTGTTCTTAAGAATGGTTGCCCAATGAGGCCCAATGTTCTTGTGTTGATAGTGCCATGTGCCAGCAATATATTTATTGTCAACCAAAGATATCTGTAGGGACCTTGAGAGCCAACAGAGTCATTATGCAAATGTCTACACGTTTAAACACTTCCTGTTTTTAGTATATATATTTTTTCAAGTAGGGTAAGAGTAGCGTAGAATATACTGTACACAGTGGGAGCAAAATAAGGAACTCCATTTACCAGAAGTCGCAACACACTCAAATTTGTACTCAACATAGCACATATATGCTGTGTGTTACAGGACCCTGGTCTTCTCTGCCTAATAAATACACACCAACTACCCCTTTCAACAACACACTTGGGGGAGAAACATGAGCAGTTAAGAGCGTACGGTGGTGACACATAATGTTCTCACCTTGACAAACCAGACGGGTACAAAGGCCACATAGTAGGCGCTGAGCATGGAGCTGACCAGCACCTCCTTCATCCTCCAATTGAAGTCCATCTTCAGGTATTCCACCTCCTTACGGATGAGGTCTGGGGAGAGGCAGCAGGCGTGGGTGGGCATGACCTGGACGCCATACAGCTGGCTGGTGTGCTGCTTCCACGTCTCCCTCAGCACCGTAAAGTAGTCCCTGCCCCAGCCCAAGCTGCCCACCTCTTTGGAGCCAATGGTGGCAATGGGTGAGAGGGGACCTGCTCGCTTGAAGTCACAGCTCAGCCGAAAAAAGGGAATGTACATTCCAAATCTACAATGCAAGAAAGACATCGAAAAGGAGGTGGGGAAGCATTCAAGTAAACCTTGAATATAACATTTTTTACCTGTTTTTCTGGACTTTTTTTTTGTTACTCTGTCTCACTTCAAATAAAACTACAATTAAAATTATAGGATGATAATTTCTTTATCAGTGGGCAAGCGTACAAAATCAGCAGGGTGTCAAATATTGTTTTCCCCTCACTGTACACAATGAGGAAAACATTTCTTTGCTTGAGCTCTTTGGCATCAAGTCAACTTACATGTTCTGTGCATTTCTCTACCAGGGAGGGAAACACATTTTGTTCCTTCATGTTTTCTAAATTACAATAAACTTGAACTGGTATGAATGTGCACTCCTAGCCACATCAGACACAGTTCAGACTTACGGGTAGCAGAGGAAGAGAAGGCTGAGGACCGAGTATGTCCTGAAGAGGTATATAAGGGAGCGACAGAGACTCCACCCGGTCAGAGTCAGCACAACAAACCGTGCAATCACTAAAAAGATGGAATGAGGAAACGACAGCTTGCCGCTCTGTGATGCCTGAGAAAGAAGGAATATATAGACTGAGTAATGAAGACAGACAGGCAGTTGACACGCATACATTGTCACAACATCACACCTTCATTCCTAGAAGACAGTCAATGGTTCATGTTCAATATGGAGGGGTGTGGTCCCATGACAATGGGAGAACTTTAAGTCACGAATGAAGGGTGGTACTTAGAGAACAGAGGATTTAAAAAATAAAAATAAAACACAATTAAATAACTCTTACCTCTTTAACTATTGCTGCAATTAACCTCCGCGCCAGTATTATGATAATGAACACCAGCATATTATAGTCAATAAGGTGAAAGTTCTGTTAAGAAAAGATCAATAAAAGTGTGATTACTACAGAGAGTACCATGAAATCCTCATTCATTAGGGACAAAATACAAGCAAACAAGGCGGCAGACGGTGCCAAAGTCAACCACAGAGAAAACCCACTTGGTAGCCCCACACGGGCGTTGACACAAACAAAGCCTAGACAAACACACACACACACACACACACACACACACACACACACACACACACACTAACGGCGACTAACCGCTTTACACTCACCAGCGATGTGTGTGAGGGTGGGTGGGTGGGGGGATACCACCACACGGTCTTGTAGATGTTGACGTAGTGGACGAAGAGGGCGATGAGGTGGCAGAAGAAGAGGTGCAGCTCAAACAGCACGCTGCGGTCCATGGACAACTCTGGGATCTTACAGTGCTTCAGGGGAACCACAGTCTGTGTAGCCAGGGGGGGGCTGGAGATGCCCGTTCCAGAGCCATTCCTTAAGAAGGGCACAGCAGACCATTGACATGGGTTACGACTGGAGGCGTCTCCCTAAGAGATGTGAGGACGTGCAGTCACAGGTGGCAGGCAAGAGACGCGTGGGGTGCTGAAGGTGAACTGAGACTTAATAAATGCTTCCTTCATCGCTCATCCTGTGTTCTCACTACACATGCCAGGAGAATGATTAGAATGGAATCGGAGATCTGTGTAATGGGTCGGAAGGCTGGTGCTTTGCCTGGTGTAACCAGCCTCAAAATTCACTTTGGGTCTGGTTACTCCATTGGAAGTGTCCATCATCTCCTACTGGCTAGTAACCAGAGGTAATTACTGGATAGCCTTTAACCAATTGGCTCTGCTACAACTGTTCAAAAACACATGATTCACAGACGCTGCATTTAGGATGGTGGAACGTTTGCTACAAGTTCAATGAACGGCAGCAGTGGACTGAACAGCAGGTTACAAAGTGGGGAGGAGGTAGTCCATAGGCTGTGGGTTGAACAACGCTCACATGGACGACAACAACAACAACAAAGTGAGCGTTTCTTTTACCGCCTTAGATTGTTGTGTTTCAGCAGTACAGATGCACAAGAATCTGCGTGGCTCTAGAACCACTTCTGTCTGTGCATAGCACTGCTGTTGAAGTATGTCCATAATGATTTTGTCAACATATTCAATTTCAGATTTTCATGCATTTTATATCAGAATGAGACGGCATACATCTAAGATGTTAAGATGTAATAAAAGCAATATTTGATAATGATACCAAATAGTGATTATGACTTATAAGAGCACCCATGCACCATCACTGAGCATCACTCGCTACGCCCATTAAACACAGAAAACGTATTTTGTTCATTGAACATTTAATGTTCACAAAGTTCAGTCCACTGAATTCAAGGTTTTCTAGACTATTATCTTTTCAAAAAATTTGCTGAGCAATAGAAAGATAGCTTAGTAACACGTGTATCAATGAACATTCTTAAAATGTGTGTAGGCCATAATACAATTTGTGATGGCAGTCAAAATAAATGACTTGGTAGTATCACTCTGCAGTAGCAGAGCTGATTGATTTCCCTCATAGATTGCTGTTATTTACTACAGGGCTAACTGGATGTGAAATTAACTGAGAACATGGCACCACCAGGACTTTTTCTTACCTTGTGCGCGACCGCACACCGGTGACAGGAGAGCTGGTTGGGTGGTTGCCATTGCTCAAAGATCCTGCATCACCACCCAGCGGAGCCCTGCAATATGCAGTGCGGTTTGCCCCTCTCCTTCCTCCAGCCATCGCAAAAAGCCGGACTCGTGTTTCTTTGTGAATGTTGTTTGCGTATTCTCTCAGTGCCTTTGTGTTTACACCTAAAATATCACACCAGTTATGTAACAGCAGATTGTATGAGTTGATCATCTACTTAACTCTTACAAACTTTTGAAAGAGCACAATAAAAAATTATATTTAAATAGTAGGCCTAAGGCCTACTATTTGACATAGTTTAATCAATTAGAAATTGAATTTGAATAAAACCACAGCAATTGCGTCTTTAAATAATCACATTTCACAAATCAGATTGTTCGCCCATAATATTGACACTGACAATGAAAAGTTCAAAATAAGATTTTTCTCCAACAGGCTGCACATTTTGCCTAAACCCCGTGCTTCATGCTTAAAATATATATTCGTTTTCCCATAATAAAATGCACGATACTTAAGCATCACATCCCAAAATACGGTAGGTTGGGCGGAAGCTGACAAGCTAGGTTGTTTTAATATCTGCATCATTTGCTCAACTAATGCGTCAACTAGCTCTCTCCAGAGCCAGATTGTGACACAATGCTGCATGCGAAACAACGCGAGCCTACAAAGAACCCCCGACATTCTCTCCAAGACAGGAAAGCATGCTAGACAAAACACAAAAGACCGAGGCCTAGTGGTATAGCTAGCTTGCAACCCCACTAAGCAAGATATACAACTACAGATTTAAACTTACCGACCTTAGTGACTGTCTATAATTTACTGCGCAATTTTACGTGTCGTATTAGATTAAACTGGCTTGTCTTTTCTGAACATTCTCTGAAATAACTAAGTTTTTTTCCATTGTAATGACGAGGTTACTCATTGTGAAACTAGCCACTACTGTTGGGGGGCGCGGATGTGCTTAGCGACATGTCACATGTGGGTGGGGAGTGTTTTAAAGGGACATGGTTGATTTATGGAAATTCATGCCATCCTCATCAGTTTTGAGTTTCCTACTGTCACTGAATTGTAAAATGATCTGAACCACGGGTGATTTAGTTATATGATCACACTGCTCCAAGTGCAGATAAATAATTAGTGTCATACATATGACAGCCTATAATTTATGTGAAAGCAAATATTCAGACTATTTCAAGTGACAATGGTTATAGCCGACATTAGATTACCAGCCCACATTTCATTGTCATGTCTAATAGAATTTTGACCTGCTTTCTAAGGATGCTAAATCCTCTTAACATGTTTGTGGACAAGTAATGTCATAGCCAAATTTACTATTTCATACTAAAGTGTGTTCAGTATTGCAAACTAACCATCTTCTCTTCCCAAATTAGGGGCATACCCGTACTATCGAGTAGCCTGCCTAGCCCTTATACATGGTTTTATTCAATGAGAAATATTGTAGTTGAAGTGCCTAGTCAGTTGACTGACATTTAGCAATCATGTCCCTGTACTGACATTCATTTGCATGAGGTAAAAGGCTTAACTAAAAACCCTAGTCTGATGACACTGGTTGGTCATTCAAGTTGTACATACAATTGTCAAATATACAAGTACAAAATACTGTTTATTGCAAATTACAATAAAGGGGCAGATTTTTTTTTTTAAAAAGTATAAAAAATAGATTTAAAATGTTTATATATAAAAAAAAATCTGAAATAAAAAGAAACATGCCAAGTAGAGTTTGTGCAAGGAGTAATGTTCATTACACATACAATGTCTTCCCAAGATGCTGTTTAGTTGTGTTAGAAGGTAGTCATCAATTTGACCGACACTGACCTGGGGAAATAAAAAGGGCAGAAATCAATACAAATCAAGAGCACAAGAAGCCAGTGATTATGTGCACGAGTAGATAAAACAGTATGGACAGGAAATATCCAAAATGAATGCCCAATTTGAGCACACTAAGGGTAATTTGTGTGGTAATTTTGCTAAACTGACAAGCAATTTTAAACAGTACAAATTAAGATCTGAACTTACCATGATTACCTTTTTGCAAGCAGGAGCCAAATATATTTAAGGCACCGTGGCAGTATTCTGACAGACCTATGAACAGAAAAATAAATGAGACTCCAGAATATGTCAAGGACAATATTCAGATGTTGGTGAAAACAATCATGCAAGAGAAACATTGTACTACAGCATCATGCAACTCGAGCTGGCAGTAAAGACGTTATTATCTACTGTAATTTTTTACGATTTTAGTGAAATAGCAAAATTTGTTGATGTTGTAACAGTCTTTCAAGATAGATAATATTTGTGGTTGAAATGAATGGAGCATTGCTATTTGAACAAGATTTGCATTACAACCATTTGTTTTGTACAGCTAATTTTGCTCGGTAAACTAGTAAGAGAATTTTGTACTTGTACGTTAAGTTTTGAAAACAGGTTTTGGATGACTTGCATTACTTGTATTTTGAACAGAAAACAAAACAAAGTCTAACAAATGAGTGTTTGGGTTAGTTTTACCTTCTTGTGGCGATCTTTAGGCTTTTAGAATCCTCTCCTCAGCGATATTTTTCTTTTATAAAAAACAGCCACCAAGACTTTGCTTCAAAGTCAAGTATGATCCCTGAAAGCTTGATTTGAAATACTGTCATTTCAACTGGCTTCATGGCTCTCTGAAGAGCTTGAAGACATGCTAGCTAAAGGTTGATGACAATACACGTTAAAGCACTATATCATTCTCACACGTCAAACATGTATTTAGAAATACATTTACCACATGGAGTTACTTTTTTTTCCTGCCCGGGAAAACTAACGGCATATATTAAAGATTTTAATAAAGAAACGCAGATCATGAACTCAGTTACAATAAAAGCAAAGTTTTCTTTTGAAAGCATGTTTTTGACTTAATACTTTGCTCTTAATACTTTATTCATTCTAAGAACCTACAAAAGGAGGATCTCGTCAAACTGGAGACATTGCTTTGATACAACAAATACAAAATACCACGTTTAGACCGATTAAAAAGAAACTAAGCTTTATTCATACAGCGCACTGCAGCAAAACATATTGGGGATGTATTTAGTATCCTATTTAGCAAAGAGTACACAAAGCATTTTGCATTGGGGAAACGGCACGGCTTTAGAGCATCAACAGCTAAAGTTATGTACATAGTATTGAGTTGGCTGCAGCTTTCCTTCTAGACCGCAAAGAAAGTTCACTAATCCATCAAACGGTGTGGTTTTAGCCAGTGAAAAATACATTTTTGGATCAAACTATAATTGAGGGTCGCAAAACTACATGCATTTGTAATCAAATAAAAATTAATTTGAAATGTGACTGTTAGGGGAGAAATAAACCAACCATCTTAAATACGTTTGTCTAAACTTGATTATAGTGACTAATAGAGAAAATATAATGCAACATACTTCTACTATAAGTTTAAGTGAAGGCAGAGAGCCATTTGTATTTCTATCCAGATCTATTATAGTTAGCAAAGTCACACTGGATTTTTTTTGCCCTTGATTTAAAAATAAATAAAAAGTTGGATATTTAAAATGCAGCCTAAGAAAGCTAATCGCCACAATCACGTTAGGAATAATATCTGAAATTATAACCAACAGTTTGTTAAGTGTATGTCCCCATAATCTAAAGATTTAACTGTCAACTACACGACTTAAAAAAAATAAAAATAAAACAAAGACACTGGACAATCTTTAACTAGCTATCTCTGGCATTCTGAAACATAACAAAATGTCCTGGTAAGGTTGATCAAGATGCAACATAAAATGCACCAAAAAAAAAAAAAAAGCAAGTGGGAAATTACTTTTGAAAAGTTAAGAGTAACAATTGGAGATAGTTGCTACAGCAACTCTACCATTGGTCATTCAGTATCTTCCATAAGGGTTCTCTCTGTGCATTCCCTTGGACTGTCTGGCAGGCGGGGCTTTTCCACCGCCACCTGCAGCACTAGACCATGAACCCTCCCAATCATCTTGGGCTGGAGAAAGAGAAAAGTGTTTTACATATGTTAGAATAAAGAAGAAATTACCCCCAGATAAAGTTAACTTGAATTGTGAGTACAATTGATTAATCACAAATTCTAGTTCTCAGCAACATTTAAAACAATCCAGTGTGATATTGAGAAATGACATGCATCTAAAGCTTGATCTTAACAAAAACAGAGCGGAGGCAATAGGGCTGATGCGGAACTGCAAATTTAGGAAAATAATATCGCTCATCCTAAACTTTACGTAGCCGAGTGCTTTAAATGCGTCATGGGATAAACAAAAAATTCAACAGATTGTGAAAATGAATTAACTTAATTCTTACCATAAGGTTCGTAAGTTTGCTCCTGAGCCTCTCCGTGGCCGTAATCGTAGTATTCAGTGTCACTACGGGTGAAACATGTTGTTAATACGTTTGTTTACATTTTGAAAACATGTAGAAACTGGGGAAGAAAACAAAACTTACGCTGCAGCAGGCTGCTGGCCATAGTATGCATCATAGCTTTCGTAGGTAGGCTCTGCGTAGGATTCTTCATATGATGGCTGAAATGGCAATGACACGAGGCTCACTACTGCTGTAGTGTATTGTATGGTTTAAATAGATTCACCATTAGACTAGCCTGGGGACTGAAGCGGGAATAAATGGCTTACATATTCCTCGTAGGAGTCACTTTTAGGCTGTGATGAAATTGGGGGAGGAAGCTGGTGCTGCTGATGGGAGAGTGCCTGGGTGGGGAGCATCCTTGGGGCACCTGCTGCAGGGGGTCTAGAGCGGGGAGCTGAGCCACCTCTGGAAGATGAAGGGGACGGCCCACCCCGACCGGAGGGCGCTCCCCTGGGAGCTCCACCCCTGCCCATGGCCCCACGCGGAGCTCCACCACGTGGCGCACCACCTCGAGGGGCACCACGAGGCATCCCGCGGCCCCTGTGAAAGAGAAGCTACAGGTCAAAAGCCTTCTGGAGAATACACACCGTTTCATCTGGTAACGATGGGTGTGAGACCACCGCTACGAGACCAGGACCACATTGTTTATTTTAATGTACTATGTACTCTGCATTGACCATCAAATCACTTTGTAAACTTGAACTGTACTATAATACTCAAAGCATTTGCAGAACCTCTTCTAACAATAACAATTGTTCTAACAATTTGATTCAGCAAACAATAAAATCATAGAGTATGATGAAATGCTTACCTGGGACCTCCAGTACTAGGTGGTCCTCCCCTGCCCCTGGGACCTCCTCGACCCCTGCTCGAGCCATCCTGAGCTCCATTCAGGTAGTGGGGATCCATGTACTGGTCCTCTCCAGGTTCCTGCAGACATTAATAGTTATGTTTTACCAGGGGTGATTGAATGTACATGCCAGCAAATACACGTTTGTTGTATAGATGAGATTTTACTGTTCACATACTGGGGTGAGGAATTTCTTGACTTCGTCCATTGCATGAGCCATACGCAGGTAGGCCTCTGGTATGGGAGCAGTCACCTCAATGAAGACATGCAGCTCCATGGCCAGATGAGCATATTTTGCCTCTCCGCCACTTCTCAGCTCTTCCTCCTGCAGAAGGAATGAACAGGAAATGAGACCAACAAATCACAGGATGCTTCATGCACTGTAAGACAGGCAATTTACTGTACCTTATTCTTGTCTCTCATAGAACCCTTTCCCAGAACTGAGATTTTGGCACCAGTCTCTTCTTGGAGCCTCTTGATTGTGTTGCCTTGAGGTCCCAGAATTTTACCAACAAAATTGACCTGTCCAAAGAGAAATCAAGTTACATAATTGTAAACTTATTCAAACATGATAGCTAGAAAAGGGGCTAGTAACATACTTACCCTAGGGTATAGTTTGGTGGGAATAAGCACACGCTCTTTCAGTTTAAGGTTTCTTGTGGCAAACAGGTCCAGGTAAATTTCCTTTTCATCTGGCTTCTTGGTGTCGCCTTTCTGAACCCTGTCGATTTCTGCAAAGAGGTTTGGCGGTATTCGGAGATGTATGCCTTATTGAGCAGTAAAGCACTACTTAAAAAAATATATATTTATCATCGGTGCGAGTAATTGTACTTGCTGCAAGTATCTTATATTTTCATAAAAGGGGAGTCTACGAAATTACCTAATTACATTAACCCAATGTGTTTTTACAATGAATATTGTATATAAAGACGCACCAGTGCATTATATTTGTAAAATCAACTAAACAAAAGTAAAATGGTGTAGTATTTGTGTTTAATATTAGAATGTAAGAAAAGGTTAATCGCCATTGTTCTCACGACGTTCTCAGATAGTCATGTGGTTCACAAAAAAATTTTTTTTAATCACTTGCAGTGTTAATATGCATAATACTCAACATAAACGACAGCCTAATAGATTACCATCTGTTTTCCACAACCTATAATAACGCCGTATCGTAAGTTTAAGCGCAACGATAACCACGTGCATAAAATAATTCCATTGAGGCCCACGGGCAGTACCAGCCTGCTCACCAGGCCTCCAAAGACCGCCATCTGGCCATTCGGTGTAGCCAATACAGTCAGCCAGCAAAACTACACATACAATAAAAAACAACAAACTATACAAAAACACAATACCTGCAGAAATTAGTTTCATTGCATGTGTGAATGATGAATCTAAGCTGTCCTTTTCTGCCAGGAGCTCCGGAAGGTATTTGCTGTCCTCCATTTTGATTTTCTTTTGTGCTGGGCTTGATTGTACGGCGGTCTCCGACACGTTTTTAGCATTCAAACTGCTCATAATGTGTATGAACTTAGATTAAATCTAAGTTCTTTATATAAATTGCCTTCGTCTGCAAACTGATGGCACTCACACGACTAATACTATATACACAGTAAACGTATTAATCAAAATTTCCGTAACGTACTTGCACGGACCGAACTATCTTCCAATCGGTTTGATAAAAATCCGTAGAATGGATGGCTGCGGACACACAGAGACATAAATACGAGGAAATGGCATGACATCACGTCCGGTTGCGGATGTACGTAAACACTTTTGCAATACGAATTGGAAATAAGATATATTTTTTTAAATCACCACTGACTAAAACACATTTTCCTCATCTAATAAAATTGTTGTGGCGAAATATGAACACGTTTAACCAGCACCCAAAGAAAAACGAATCGAATCATTTTACTAATTGAAGTTTGATTGAAACAATGTAACCTACTCCCCCGCCAAAAATCAAAACTCTACCTCTCTTATTTGATTGGAAATACATTATTTATGTGATGTTTGCATATGGTAGTCACATAGAGCAGTAAGATAAACAAATTCAACATGTAGGCCTATGTCTGCAGCTTGCATTGTCCACCATGGGGGCTCAGCCTTCAGCTGATCTGACCCGACTCTGGAATGCACTTCCACTGCACATTCGACATGCCATCACGGTCACCTCGTTTGCTAAACTCCTTAAAACACACCTCATCAAGGTTGCCTGTGGCGTTTGACCCTTTGTTCCACTCTGATCTGACTGTTTTATTTTATTTTGTTTATTTTGTATATATTTCTCAGATCAAATGTTCATTACTATAGTATGTATATTTCAGCCACCTGACTGTTTCATTTTATTGTATTTTTCTTTTAAATTCTGTATATATTGAGATTAAATGCTCATTGCTATAGTATGTATAATTCAGCCAACTGTTTTATATCCTTGTAAAGAATGTAAAATGTCCTTGAGTGTTTAGAAAGGCGTCCCAAATAAAATGCATTATTATATTATTATTGTCATGTTAGCGTTTCTTTTGTCTGAATTATATTTTATATAAATATTTAGTTTCTATAATTCTATGCAAGCATGTACCCAATGTTTAAGAAAATATACCTCTAGTTAAACAAACATTAAAATTTTGCAAGTCAAATTATTAAGTAAAATCACAATTATCTTCATCAATTTAACCCATGCTCTTAACAATCCTACTTTTTCATTATAAAGCACACTTTTAACAATCACTTGTGTAGTAATCTTGAGAGTATCCAGCTAAATCACAAGTGATACACTTCATGGAATAAAATTGGGTCCTATACAACAGTGCTTAAACATATTTAAGTCAGGGACCCCTTATTTTGGAAAACATTTTCCAAGGACTTGATCAGCATGTATACTTTTCATTTATTAACAGTTATAATACAGCAAGACTGGCATATGGTCCTAATAATCCTAGATTTAAACTTGCCAGTCTCAAGAGAACTTTCAGTCATATGATTCAACTTAAAATAAATGTAGTGCTCCTTATTCCAATCATTGGCAGAAAGCGCTGAACAAATAACATTACCATAAAAACATTAATTATGCCTAATACTTTAGAATTTTATCTGTTTTCTTCAATTGAATGTACTCAAATTTAGAACATTTTGATTGTAATGTGTTTTATATTAGGGTACTCATCACATTCTTATATCACACAATTCACAATAACTCACTTTATTAGCTCATCCTTAATGAGATGAGTGAGCCTGTTTCTCATTAGTTTTGGCTTCTAGCATCACTTGACAATGTTGTCTGACTCTGGTATTTCTCAATGCTTGCTGTAGTCAAATAACTTCATAAGCCGATTGGTGCAAATGGTCAGCACCCCATCTATAGATATCAAACTATTAGAGATATGCACTCGTTTCCAAATTTTTTATTATATTTCAAATGTTTAGTTTTTATAAAGCAGCCGCCAGGCTATATGGGTTGCAGAATCAACTTTGAGAACCACGGCTATACAATCTCCAGAATGTTATGTGAAATGGTGGCAATAGTGATACGATTGAGCCTGTTTTTAGGTTACCTGTTTCACAGGTTAGATGTTAAGAGTAGTATATTTGTTGTGTGGCCAACAGTCAATCATGTATTATTTTTAATATAGAAATAAAGAAATATAGCTGAATCAATCAGATACATTATTTTGTTATATTATTAAATAGTGTTAGCTGCAAGTAGTTCTTATAGTTGGATTAATTTAGTATTACCATAGTAGTCAATGACAATCTGTGTGTCATGCTTAAACATGAACATCCTCAATTATCTAGCAAATAAAATCTTTCTGCAAACATTGTAAACCCAATGTTTGATGTTTCTATGCATGTTTCTAAGACACTTACTGTTAACATGCTTCCTTAGAGTAACTGTAGTCTTTGTTTTGATTGCAGAACAGTTACTCCAACGAGTCATGTGTTTAGAGAGAATATATCCTAATAGCATTCTGCCATTAACTTACAATATAATTGATTGCTTGAGAGAAACAATTTTGTTTTAAATATATTATGTATGTATGTGTATATATATATAAAAAAAAAGAATGTGAATTAAAAAAATAATAATTTTTCCAAAACATTGATCAATTCCATTTATTTTAATCATAAATAAAATTAATATTAAAATTTTTCCCATTTTCCCATTATTAAAGGCTAGGTTTATTTCAGCGAGCAAGAACTTGCCTTGATAGTGCATTCATCCCCATAATTCCAAATCTAAAATCTAAATCAGACTGCAAAGTGTTCTTGAAAAGTACATTATCAGTGCATTCGATCTAATGGCAGCCACAAGTACGAGGTAGCTACTTGTATAGTCCAATTTCATTAGCATACCGCCATAGTCTGTATCCTCAGATATCCACAATTGCAAATATTTCAGGCTTTTCCATGTCGTGGATCTGCATCGCAGAGTATGTGATGGCTTTCACTTCAGTTCCCTAAAGATGCAACATAAAACAAAATGTTTCCAAATGCTTTCTGTCTCCAGGCAAAGTAGAGTAGATAAGCAGCCCGCACCTTACCTGTGGATGTTTGTCCAATTTAAATTCTTCACCCCACCTTGAATGGAAAAATAAAAAAGGAGAATAAAAAATAAATATATTGCATCACAAGCACTATAAAAGAGACTAGCTATTGCCGCTAGCATCCACAATAATGACAGACGATGTAGAACTAATTTTAAAATTTCTTTTGTCAATTTCCATTTTTATGAAACTTCTGTAGTGTAAAATTATTAACACTTATTCAGGCGATGGTCACCCCTTCCAGTAATTTTACTTACCCAATTGAACGGATCTTAAAGTGCATTCTGTCGATGTGCAACACTTTAACTTCCTAGCAGAGAAACAATTAAAGATAATTTAGCAGACACTTTTATCCATACAGCGAGTTAAGATTACAGGTAGGAGCAGGTAGGGGTGAGACATGTTGCTCAATGATGCTTACACTTAGGCTGACCTTTGGTGTGAGAGTCAACCACCCTAACCATTAGAGTCTATACTGTCATGCCCCATATATAGGTTCCTGAAAGATTATGTCCCTTTGAATCTGAAAAATGTTTAAAGCTGATTAAAGAAGCAATTGAGACTAGAATGTGGCTTCTTTAGACTAATTGAGTATTGCAACATCAGAATTTGTAATATTAGCAATCAGTGGCCAGCTGGTAGCTGGACAATAAATTAAATCTCACTCTCAGACACTTCATGGCCGCTTTGGCGATAAGGACACACGCTAGGGCTCTTGGGTTTTAGTCTGTCTTGCCAAAGCGTCTGCTCTAAATCGAAGATGAGGGTTTGTGTCCCGGGTTGGACATTCCGTCACAATTACATGGTCAAAATGTCCAAAAACAAATAACTTGTTAGTCTATTCTTGTTCTAAGAAATTAATGCTATTCCAAAAAAAACAAAAACAAAAAACAATCATTCAATCAATCACAGGTCAACACAAGTTATGGCACAGCATTGAAAATGTAGAACTCAAATATCTTCAGAATTAAATACAATGAAGACTGAGAAGTCCTAATCACACTCACTCTGGGAATGAAGAAGAGGTCTGCGCTAAACTTGAACAACCAATCATCAAGGAAGTGGAAAAGAAGAGATTCCATGTCGTGACCTTTTGAAGGACAAGTATTGTGAATATAAAAGTAAAATGCTGAGTGATGTACTGAAAAGGTGCAAAAACACTTTGCAGTATTAAAATCTACTAGTTAATCATTGGTACATGATAGGCTAGTGTGGGGGGGAAATAATAATCAGATACAATACATCTTGGTTATTAGATCTTACCCTCTGACTCCACCTCAACAGTGTCAGTGGGTTCCACAGTTTCTGTATCTGTCATGTAACCAAACATGCCCATAGCACATTGTTCAAAAGCTTCTTCTAGAGAGTTCCCCCAAGAATGAATTCTTCAGACATAAAATAAAGGTATATTGTAAGAAGCAAGACCAAAAATACACCTGCAATATTTGACAACTTTTCCAATACATGTGTACTTACTGCACATCAGCTGTGTGGTCCAAATCTGATGAAATGGTTAAAATATCAGTCTATTTACATAGTTTGGGGTTGTATACACATGTACGACTAAATAAAACGTGGATAAATCAGACAATGTGAGCTGGTATGTCATTACTGAAATGTCGGTAAAGTAGAAAGTTTCCATAACTTCGTGAAATACCATTTGGGTAATACAGAGCACCACACTGAACAGAGCCACATCACAAACATGATAGCTAAGCTACTTTAGCTTTTCCATGACATAATGCTTACATTCGTATTTTTTGTTGATTGGAGGGTATTTTGATTTAGTTGCCTTTTGAGCCTGTGTCAGATCTAGCTCACGGTCATCCATAGTAGATACTATGTGAAAGGGTTTGTTTTAGTTTAGTGAATATAGGGCTAGAACTACGCGCACAACAAACACACTTCAGGAAGTCGTGGGCACCACGTGATGGTGGGAGGTACTTCCTGTCACATACTGTGTGGTGATTGGCCATTCACGAGCTACGGAGTTGGCGCCATTGAAAGACTGCGTGCAATCTTCAAAGCGTTGCCTCAAATATTTTCATACTTTACCAGTATTTGTTGTTCAGCTACAACGTAATGGCTGATAAAGAAGGTAATTGTATGTACTTGCTTTGATTTAAATGTGTGATAACTTGTTAGGAACGACAACTATCAGACGAGTAAAGCAAGCAGTTGTTCTTGGCGCGTCAGCCTTTATTGTTATAAAGTAACGAGTGCTACCATTTAGCTGAGTACGGTACGGTACAGTAGAGTAGCCTACTACCGTATCGTAGCGTAGGCGTTAACACCGTACGGTACGGTAGCTGGCTTGGCATGTTTTCGAATACAAATTTGTGCAGTTGTACATTATCAATATATATGGCTCTCAATTGAATTCTCCAAGGCTTTGTCATTATTTTTCTATTCATAATATATAGTAAGAAGTGCGGCCGTTCAAATGAGGGATAGCCTGTAATCGTTAACATGACACCACAAACTACTGTACACTCCGATCTTTCACAGCAGACAAACAAGAAAAAATCTTTAGTGACGATTTTCATTATTTTGTGTTCATGTTCGGTGAATTCGCTTTCTTTGAGTACAGTACTTTTAAATATAATTGTTATATGGTGTCCTGTTTGTTCAACGTTGGCTGCACAGGCGCGTTTGATGATGCTGTGGAGGAAAGAGTTATTAACGAAGAGTACAAGATCTGGAAAAAGAACACACCCTTCCTCTATGACCTGGTTATGACCCACGCCCTGGAGTGGCCCAGCCTCACTGCCCAGTGGTTGCCAGATGTCACCAGGTGAGAGATGATGCACTCTCATCTGATAATATGTTGTCGTGGCAACACTATAAATGAAGCTTTCGGAGTATGATGTGTGTTTTCCTGCCTTTTTGCAGGCCAGAGGGGAAAGATTACAGTGTTCACAGGCTGGTCCTTGGGACACACACTTCAGATGAGCAGAACCACTTGGTGATCGCTAGTGTTCAGCTGCCCAACGATGATGCTCAGTTTGATGCCTCACACTATGACAGTGAGAAAGGAGGTGAGGAAAGCATATTTAACGTAACGTAACATAGTGGTTCACAAACTGGGGGTCGTGAGACACAGAGGATGGGTCACAAGATAATTTTCAGAAATGAAATATAATTTTTTAATTATTAGAATTAGCATATTTTAGCCATAATTCTTAGTAGTACAGTTAAACACTACATTATGTATTCTGCTACTAGCCTATATTAAAATACTATTAAATAATATCATGGGTGTTATGTTTCTACCACCTCTGGGAATAGCGGGGGTCGTGGGTCTCTGGCACTTATTTTGGGGGTTGTGAGCTGAAAAGTTTGAGAACCACTGAGCTAACGTATGGTTAAGGGAGTTCCAAAAAGGATTATCTGTTTATAAAACTTTTACAGATGTGTAAAAGATAATAAGCTATATAAAATTATATAATGATATGTATTGAATACTTTGAAATACTACTGAAGCAATACTATGCATCTATCTATATGGCCCTGCTGTAATAATAAGTATTATTACTGATATGTTTTTCAGAGTTTGGAGGCTTTGGTTCGGTCAGTGGTAAAATAGAGATTGAAATCAAGATCAACCACGAGGGAGAAGTAAACAGAGCCCGCTACATGCCGCAAAACCCCTGCATCATTGCCACCAAGACCCCCACAAGCGATGTCCTTGTGTTTGATTACACAAAGCATCCCTCTAAGCCAGGTGAGTGTTTTATTTTATTTTCTTCTTTTCAATGGAAATGAATGAATCTGTAGTGTACAAGCTATCTGATACATTTCTTCCTTTTATTTTAGATCCATCTGGAGAGTGCACCCCAGACTTGCGCCTGAGGGGACACCAGAAGGAGGGCTATGGCCTTTCCTGGAACCCAAACCTGAGTGGCTGTCTCCTCAGTGCTTCTGATGACCATGTAAAGAGATCCGTCTCTTACCATGCTTGCTGTTGTCCTTGACCCTGTGTTATTGTTTTTTATTTTTTACTGATGTTTGTGTGTTCTTCTAATTTTCACTGTAGACTATCTGCCTGTGGGACATCAGCACGGTGCCCAAAGAGGGGAAGATCGTGGATGCAAAGACCATCTTCACAGGCCACACCGCTGTAGTGGAAGATGTATCCTGGCACCTGTTACATGAGTCCCTCTTTGGGTCTGTGGCTGACGACCAGAAGCTCATGATGTAAGCAGCCTGGAAGATGTCAAAATGATTCATGAAACACTGAGCTGCTTTTCCCCCCCTTTTGTGAGAGTGTCTTCTGGCATAATTCCTCTTAACCTACTGTCTGTGTGCACACAGTTGGGACACACGCTCTAACAACACCTCTAAGCCCAGCCATGCAGTGGACGCACATACCGCTGAAGTCAACTGCTTGTCTTTCAACCCGTACAGCGAGTTTATCTTGGCTACTGGCTCAGCAGATAAAGTTAGCCTGCTGTTTCTTAGGAGAATATGATCTAATGAAACAGTTACACATGTATTTAGCTAAATCCGTTTTGTATCTTTAGACTGTGGCTCTTTGGGACTTGAGGAACCTGAAGCTTAAGCTGCACTCCTTTGAGTCGCACAAAGATGAGATTTTCCAGGTAAGAATGAATCTGGTTTGCTCAATTCTAAAAGTTGCTTGTATGAATTTAGTCCTCTGTAATGTTTTCTCCTTCTGTTAATCTAGATATATTTAACATTTACAGCATTTGGTTGTAAATTATGATTTTGCAACTTAACAATTAGCACCAGTATAAGCAAATAATATTATGTAATGACAGCAGCATAGCAGCAGGGTATCAGGGCTAACGTACATTACTAACATTGTTCAATCCATAAAATAACAACAGTCCATAGGAGAAAACTTGATCTTGGTCACAAAGGATCTGTTGTTTATTTATATATTTATTTATAGCCATAGGGACAAGGGACTATCCTCACCACAAATGAAAACTGCACATTTTAAATACATTTTAGTAAAAGAAAAACACAACTCGGCCGGGCACTTAGCAAAGCAGATTGTGTTCTTTGTCATCTGTGTGCTCACTGCTTAAAGGCAGGGCTAGTCATTCTCCAGAATGCTTGCTAACTTCGAGCTTGAATCAAAACTCCTTCAGAAGATCCGCCCTACACAAGCAGCATTGTTTTTGCGAGCGGTGTTCGCCACTTTGTTTATGTTCCTATTTACTGAGCCTCGGCTGTGTAGAAGTACTATATATTTCTTTTTCAGCACGCACAGAGAACGGTAAGCTAGCGAAATGTGAGGAAATATTTGGTGAATTTGACAAAGTGTATTATATTAGCTTACTATTAGCCTGCAGTAGCTGACTATATACCATTCAATCACTCTCCCACTCCCAACAGGTGCAGTGGTCTCCTCATAACGAGACCATCCTGGCCTCTAGTGGCACAGACAGGCGGCTCAACGTGTGGGACCTCAGTAAAATCGGAGAGGAGCAGTCCCCAGAAGACGCTGAGGACGGCCCTCCTGAGTTGCTGGTGAGTTGCCAGAAGTGATGATGGCCCACGGGTAATCACGAGAGAGAATCTGAGATGCTCATGCTCTTTCATCGTCTTAGTTCATTCATGGCGGACACACAGCAAAGATTTCTGACTTCTCGTGGAACCCCAATGAGCCCTGGGTTATCTGCTCTGTGTCAGAGGACAACATCATGCAAGTCTGGCAGATGGTGAGAGCCTAGCTTGTTATACAGCGCTGCAAGCATGCTCTCATGGGGGTCATTTTAAATAATATTCATTTTATAGTGAAAACAATGCACGGCGAGCAATATAAATTTGTGCAATGATTTTAAAGTTTATATTGATTTCAAAAGTTTTATTTATAAAAAAAAAATATATATAGAAATCCTGCTCTCCTACACAATATGAGCTAATTATAATTGTTTGCATACCACAGTGGCTTTTTAAGGCTAGTTTTAATTGTCAATTTTTTCCCGTCAGGCTGAGAATATCTATAATGACGAGGACCCAGAAGGAGCTGCAGATACAGAGGTTCAAACATGAGTAGTCTCTTCCATAAATGTTTATTTTTCTTATCCATGATACTTTATTTTCAGATACTGGACACAAATGTTTTTTGTAAGTTTGCTTTGCATGTTGCTGTTTCATATAATGGTGTTAAATATATTTATAAAAGTAATTTTTTGTTTGGTTCTGTCGTTTTTTTTAAAATATTTTTTATTTTTGTATTTTTTGTTTGTGATTAATTTCTTTTCATTTTAAATGTTAGCTTTCCACATAAATACACATTTCTATGTCTGTTTATTATTGAAGTAATTGTACATAGATCTCCATTTTGGTCGCTTGACATCTTTAAATGTTTCAAAATGCATGTGTAGTGTCCCTTTTATTCTGTTACATTGTCTTTTCTATGATGACACATCTAATATGTAATCTACTTAAGTATATTCCTAATAAATGTATATTTGAAATATATATTTCTGTATTTGGCCAGTACATCAGTGATATGTAAGCATGCTGGGCTATATGAATAGCAAATTAATATAATTGGCAATAATGAGCAAAAGCTCTAAACTGGGAACATAAAGTTTACACGTCTTTGCTCTGTAGCTATTCCGTGATGCACAGATAATTATGGATTGTCTTCTTTGGGTTTGTTGGAGCCTTCATATCTGTAATGAAAAATAAAAGTTCAAATGATAATCAAGACTGCACACAACTATCCTGATGAGGAATAGAGCATACCTGAGAAAGTCCAGCTCTTCTAAAAGCCTACTCTTAACTTCTTCCAATCCTTCCTTAGATTTTCTCTGAATTTGAAATTCTATCTTCAGGTTCCTCAGGGCGTCCTCTAATGTCTCCACAGTCTCCTGTGTGAATATGAGAGTGGTGCTTGATTGCTCAACATATCCTTAGTGTGATTTGTCCAAACCCCACAGGTATAACCCCACTATACCTTGTATTCTGCACTGCTCTCCTTTCTCTCCCATTCCATCAGGACCATTCTCTCCCCTATACAGTTTCTCTGCAGTTCCAGCCTCTGGATGTCCTCTCTCATGGGGCCCAGACGGGTCCTCAGCTCTTGACCCTGCTCTTTAATCCTTTTCAGGGCCTCTTCTGACATCTGCTTCCTCTTCAGCAGGGCCATGAGCTGGGGCTCATACCAGTCCTCCAGAGATTTTATGCTGCCACTGAGACGTCGTTGCAGACTGATGGATGCCCGGCGACAGATGATGGCGTCGCTCATGGCCCTTGGCCTATATGGCTTTCTGCTCTGCTTCCTCAGGATGTTGAGCTGATCATGGTGAGCCTCCTGAAGCGAAGACAACTCTTGTGTCATGCTTTGGATATTGGCCTTGAGCTCCTCCTACGGGCCAAAGTGGGAATTTCAGAAATAGACGATATTTTAACTACATTGTTGACCAAATCTAGCCTTCTGCGACCAAAATAATTACACACACATATTAACCTATTGACAATTAGGCCTACTCAATTGACAATAGATCTCTCAACGTTGACTCTTCTTTAACTGTAAAACATAGCGTATAGCGCTACAACGTGTTCACCTGTGTGACAGCACACTGAGCCACCTCGTATTCGTTCGCCGCCAGGGTCACCTGGCTCTGGATGCAGTCTCTGGCCGTGGTAAACAGCTGCCTCTTTACTTGCTGTACGTCTTCGTGGACAGATATATAATCGAGATGTGCACGCGTAAGGAGACCTTGCGCTTCGCCCAACTGCCCCCTCAGGTGCCCCACGACCTGCATCATGGGCTCATGCAGCTTCAAAAGCTCCAGTATGAACTCATCCCTCCGCTCCTGTAGATGAGCCACTTCTTCGATGCAGTGGTCGAAGAGCAGCCCCAGGCTGTGTAGGCCTACTTCATGGTCCAGATGCTGGCGGCATCTTTCTTCAGGAGGGAGCGTTTCAGAGAAGTTACTAATTTGTTCCAGGTGCCCAGTGCCACCTGCGCTTTTAACGACAGTTGTATCTGTCTCGGAGCTGCTAAATTTATATTCTGGATCATAGGTATCTTCCGGACATCTAAATTCAGCATTTCTATCTTGTCTAGATGCGGTGCCACGCGTGTCCTCAGACGCCTCAGTCCTTTGGGCGTCCATCGACTGTCACACGTCAGACTTTGCATAAAGAGACACAACAGAGCAGACATTAGGAAATACTAGTTGATTAATGTTGATGGCCTACAAAATTAATGATATAATAATTTATAATAATAGTTAGATTATATTTTTTCTATAAGTGAGTAATTTTGCTGTGAATAAAATAGACTGGAGTATTCAAATTAAAATGAGAAAAACAGAACATAATATCACACAAGCCTGGGCGCATGTTGAAACATTAGTTACCAACATTTAAATGTACTCACATTGTGATCAGATCAAACTGCAGTTATGGGACCAAACAAGGAGATCTGCAGGCTACTCAACTCTCTTCTGTCTGTTTATCTCCAGGAAAACATAGACAAACGTTGAGTTTATTAATAAAGTGGGAGGTGCAGGCTGGGGGTAACACTATCTCTGGGTCCTGTGGGAGAATCTCTCAACCCTCCAAGACAGCATTAGACACAGCCAGAAAGTGGGCAGAGCCAGCTCCATGTCCAGTGCCTGTAGCATATTGTGCCAGTGCATGGGTTCTGAAGACTGCAGGGTCAATTGGTCTACGTGGCTATTGTCTTAATGTATTTTGTGTATAAAATATGACCTTTAGACTAAAAGCAGAGATGCTAAATACCCATGTATTTCCTATGCAACTACTGTAGGCCTATAACATTTTTTTGTTTCTATTTGAGCTTTGATGTCCTTTCATTATGTGATGACGTTGAATAGGCTATGGTTCTAATTAGATACTAGGATACAATAGCCCATGTTACACGAGTCACGACCACTGCTGCTGCATATTTTGTCCTTATTGCTTAGTGCTATATGTACCTAGGCTACATGTACAGCTTTATCAGGACTAGGCTACTGACTGGTTGTTCTAAATTTCTACCACAAGAGGGACACACAGCTCTGCTGCCTGTTACTCTTACCTGAGCTTGTGAGCTCAATGCTACAGGTGGGACAGAACAGCAGCCCCGCAAATCGCGTTGTTTTCAGAAAATCAGTGCAGCGTCAACCAGCAGACAGCGTGAGGAAGCACGCCACGCCATTTCAACCACAGCCTTCAGACGTATATCTGCCGGGATTTAGGCAGACATATCCGAGCTCTTCCTGCAAGTGGAGTTCGCGGAAATGCATTACCTGAAGTTTCTCTTGGGACGGTGATCATAAAGTTTGGAGAAGAACAGAGTGGACAGACTCTTCAAATGGAGAGCGGATGAGGGTAAATTTAACCACCAGGATTTAAAAGTTTAGCAAAGGTACGAACATCGGTTGTTATCGTGTGTTACTATTTAGTTTGATATATCGTAAAGATAATGCACACGGGTAATACTTTTTAAAGTGGCCCTTATGGAGAAAGTATTGAACTAGTTTTACTGAGACATTAAACTAATTTGTCTGGATTTGCCTAGACCGGTTCAAAAGCAGTTTGGTAGGCTATCTCTTAATACTTTTATGTTACAACTGAAGTTGACAGTAGGCCTATACCACATACTGTAGCAGCATTACATGGGTGGCACTGACAGATTTTTCACACAAGAATAAATGAATCGAAATTGAATAAAATAACTTTAATTTCAGTCAACTGAAATACAGACAAGACAAGGCTAGCCTGTACTTGAAAAATAGGTGTGGAAGACTTAGCCTACTTCGATCAGCCTGGAGGGACTAAGCAAATGTAATCTAAAACCCATGTGTTTCTCTAACCCATGGAGCCTTTGACAATAACAACTTTATGTATGTTTTCTCCTTTCATGGTTGACCTAGTAGGTACAACACCTTGACTATAGCTATGACATCAATTCATTTGTGTTTCTATCAATTAAACTATTTTAGGACTTGTGCATATGCCCACTCTGGTCTGTAGCTACCGCTTGCTTATTAACCTGACATAAGATAACCTTTCTGTCTCAAAACATTCTGAGTTATGTTTGTCTACCACCTCTGTGGACTTCAGACTGAAATGCGGCTCCAGATCCATACTTCCCTGGATGTGTTGCATCACCTGCTGTTGGCCTCCTGGCATATTTGTCAGATCCTGTAACAAACGTGATACGTTCAGTAGGCCAGAGGGCTACCGGGCTTGGCCTTCACTGTTTGTTGGATGCACGTTGTTTACGTGTTTGTGACCTAATGTTTTGCAGTGCCACTAGGAATAGCTGTTGTTTGAGGTGTTGGTGACTTTCCTCACCAGGTAATTCCATGTTGACCTCTAAATATCCTAAAGTAGTTGTGGAAGACAGAGAGGCATTTGTTTAAGAAGGGTGTGTCATCCACTGGTGCGCCTTCTTTCTCTATCAGTCAGCCAGGGCCTGTACCCATGGAGATTACAAGTGTGTTAGGTAAGCACAGCAGAGCCAAGGCAGATTTACTGTACAGTACAGGGACGACGTGGATGTTTGTGAGGTGTAGCAGACTAGCTCATTGTAATAATGGACTGAGCATGGGTTATGGATGCGTTCTGTGAAAGCAAGCTTTAGACTGAAGAAGCAGCTACGGTCTGGTACAAGTGGATCAGCAGCCCTGTTGTAATGTCAGAAACCACATGATGATGTGTGAAGGTAGAGGGACATGGGTCATAAATGTGTGTGTCATGCCGTAAGGCCTGTGGTGAGATGAGAGACTGTTAACTGGCAGTTGAGTGAAGCACAATAGACAATTAATCATTAAGATGGGCTGACGAGTAACTATTTAATCAGTGTTTATCAGCGCTGCTGGAATACGTAATCAATACGTAGATAAGTGATTCCTAATGAGCCAGAAGGCACATGGAGAGATTGGACTTCAGAGTAATCATAATGATTAAAGGTACAGTCAGCGATTGTACGCTAATACACTTTTAGTCAAATTCATACACAGTCTGCTAGCTGTAGGTTCTGTGTGCGCACTGAAAAAGTAATCTGGTGTTTCTACACAGCCAAGGCTCTGTAGATGTGAACGCAACATGGTGCAGACTGCACCACAAAGTCTATCCCAGCCATGGCAACGTGTGTCCAATGTGGGGGGGTGGAGCCTCTGCGGGTGGGGGGCGGAGCTTCTGAGGAGCACCCTATGGCAGTGAAGGAAGGGGCTTTTGTTTTGATCAAGTTCTAATGTCAACAATCCTTCTCCAAGATAGCTGACCACCTATTTAAAAGTAATTTACAATAATGATTGTAATTATACTAGTAATTAACATTAATCATATGTTCTCCAGCTTACCATTATAGTAGGGAAAATTGTTTTTTGTTCATGCCTTTATAATTCTACCACTTCTTGGGCATGCGTGGGCATTTGTGTTCAAATTGTCGTATCAGCCCAGCCACAGAGCTTATGTTTTGACTGGGAGAGAAAACAGCTGTGCAGCTATGTTTGCCTTCCCTGTGTTAGCCACGGCTACCTAACTGTTCAACCTGACCCAACATGCCCAGGGTCTTTAGCCCCACAGAGACAACAATCCACAGGCTTGGATTCATGGCAACCACAGGATGCATATAGCTAACTGTTAACTTCCAACCGTAGTATTGTGAAGTAAAACATACATTTGTTTGAGCAAGCTACAATCCACTTCTATAAAAAATAATATAATCCTATTTTTTAAGTATTAGTTCATATTTCTAATAATTTAAAAATCTTAACATTCAACAAAGGCATCGTGACAGAATTGTGACCCACTACATGTGTGGCCACCCATGTAGAGCACTGCTAAGAATAAAGCTTAGGCCTAGATACATAATTATAGAGCTTATACAATGAACAAACTCAAGCGGAGCAGGCCACCAGAATGATTCAACCCAAAGAACGGAGCTGAAGCAACAGTAACTTTAATTAAGCTGCATGTTAACAACCACTAACATTTTTACTAGGGGTGGGAGAAAAATACAGCATAGTATCGTGATATTTCCCAATGGTAATACTGTATCGATACACAGATGCCAAGTAATGCAATTTCATTGTATAAATTGCACATGAGAATTTAACTTTGTGTACAATATTTATGACATGTTCATGTCAGTTAGTCAGGTTGACAATCACATTTTGCAGCAATACCATATATGTGAGATGAACAAACCAATTAACAAAGTTTTCTTTTGGGGACATAAGTTGGAAAAAGCACATTAAAAAGTATTGCAATATTTCTAAAATCGCAATAATATCGTATCGTGGCATAAGTATCATGTTATTATCGTATCGTGGGCTCTCTGGTGATTCCCACCCCTGATTTTTACGTCACCTGCATCTTTATTAGAGCTCCAACAGTGGCTCAGAGATCCAGTTCTGTTAGGACTGGTGTGCTGTAGCTAAATAGCAACAGATCCCTCGCACAATGAACAAACGACCCTGAGCCGCGTATAAGGGCACATTAATTAAAACGCTCATGCGCTTGCCATTATGGCATTTGTTTAAATTGCAACTTTTTAAGAGACAGAGTGAGAGAGAGTATGAAGGAGTGAAAGCGTAAGGAGCAAAAGAGTAAGGGAAAGGGGGGGTTGAGAGACATGCAAAGGGAAGAGCTGCTCAGTAATTATCAATCACTCAGGAATGCAGCAAAGGGCTGCTCTGTACCAAACAAGCTGCTGCATGGCTGCGTGCTGACGCTCACTGAGCTGTCCACATGACAACACCACACAGGCACACACATAGAATATATGACCCCATTGGACAGACTCCGGTTACCTTTAGTTACCTATTTATCACTGTCATTATCTACATACTGTTTTTTTACTGAAACGTTATCATTCTTAACAGCAAACAAATGGAACACAAAATGCCAGTTAAGGACTGCCTTTCTGCTCAAAAGCTTAGCCACTGTAAATTTATGATGGCATGTTGGTACGAAACTTCTGGACACCACTGTGTTTGTCTTTAAGGATGGGGGTCAAATAGTGCTGTATTAGGCTTATCATTTTTCTAATCCTCTCTGGGTTTCGTTTTATGCTTTTTATACTTTTATTCTAACACATTGCATGAACACTATTTCTATCCCTTGACATAAAAAAGTCAAGATGGTGTATTGAAACGTTCAGTTTTTCCCTCAGTGGCTTCACATCTAGCCCTACAGTAGAGATACTGTGTTCTGGTTGTGCGAACATACTGTGTGTAGTGTTCTAGCCCAGACATGGTTTATGAAGTATGCAGGAGCAGAACTCTCCTTTGTTTGATAATGCCCAAAGAAGACAGCCAACGCCCCGATTGATGCCTACAGGTGCTTTAAAGTAACACTAGCTTCTTTCCATGCTAGAAACGTGTAATTTATTCTGAGACAAGTTCAAGTTTTACAGCTATTAAAGCCAAAAAGTGTTACTTTAAACCTCATTTCAATGCCACAGCATTTTAGAATATGGTGGGAACTTGTTTGTCTTCTGTCTTTTTTTTTCTTTCTAATCAGTTAGGTTTTCTTTAGTTTCAGCTTTGACATAACCTTACAGACATCTAAGCCATGCTGCAATTAACCTGGCAGACAAGAGGTCGATGCTAAAGTCAGTCCTAGTTCAAACAAAGGTGTCTTTCTCTGCCACGCCTTCTTGCCTTTACCTTATCCTGAACATTCGCGTTTGCCCTGTCTACTTCCTACTCTGACTCACTGAAGCCACAATTCTTGTTCACGGAGCCTTAACCCCTCCTGGCAAGATAGTGTTCATATTTGTCAACGTAGATAAGGAAGCGATTACACTCTTGCATGGAAAGTGTATTGTTTGAGTTTCCTATGAGTGTCGCCGTTGACAACAGCACTGTATCTAAGGCACATTGTTGGAGATGTGAGGCAATCTTACCGTGGGTGGGATTGCCTCACTATTTGGAAATAGTTTTGTATGATGTTTGGCTTAACCTACTTTTTTCTATATAAAAGTGTGTTTGCTACAATGGACAACACAATGAGTGAAACACAATGAAAGCCAGAGTCTTCTGATAACCCCAGAATAGTATTTGGCAGGCAAATCATATTTTGTAAAGGTCTAACAAATTGTGATTTAAACTAGGCTGTGTTAATATTAATATTTATTATATTCATAATTAGGTTACATATAACTTGGAATTCTGGAATATTATTCATTGGCGTTCATGAATTGAATTAGAATATTTTAGTTGACAGCAGTCATTGTGTGTTTTGCTTAAGGCTAGACAGGTGTAGTGCTCATGATGGGTTGACTGCATAGGCATCTGCATAGAGGTGGAGAAGGAAGACAGACTTTCTGTGGAATGTGTGTCCTCAAGCTCCCTGACACATAACCTATGCTATCCTCTCATATTTATTTATCAGTGTAATGTACTACTAACAGCCGCTATTGCTATTGTGCAGAATTTCTTGACAGTGGGCAACACAGATGTTTGCTAAGGAGCTGTACCTTGTGACCAATGTTATTGCCTCACCTCTTTTGTACAGGGATAAGTAAACTACGTGTTGTAACACATGCCTGCTTCAACAGGATTGGGGCTGGGCTGGGAACCCACAATGAACACAGTGCTTTGAGTGTGTGTGTGCGTGCGCATGTATAAACATATAACTTTTGTATTTGTGAGTGTCACTGCATTATCCATGCATGATGTTGCTCTAAGGTTCACTGTCCTTTTTAAACTAGTTATAAAACGTGTCTTTACAAGCTTTAATTTATGTTTAGTTTAGTTTACACCACCTTCTCTCTCAAAGGCAGATTTTATTTGTGGTCAATCCTCCTTGTAAGTAAAACAAGTAAAAGGCGCTTGCGTCCCTATGATGTTCCTAATGATATTCTGCGTTTTGGTACGCATAACCACTTGAGAACCAATGTGACAATACAATACAATTGAATGTGCTGTTCTGTATGTACAGCACTGTTCTGTATGTACAGCACATCTACTGTGTACAGTATGTTACTTACTGGGCGATCAAGGTCTCTCCTCCAAAGGTTTCCCAGGAGATAAATCCCGAAATCCCCCTTGTTTGTTTACCTTTACACTTTGAGAGGTGTAGCTCAGAGGTAATGTAATTACTGGACCAGAGAAACAACTCTGTAATTTAAACTGATTTTAAGTCTGTACTTAAGTGTCCTAACTCTGTATTTCAACTCTGTTTGTAACAGGTTGACTTAGAGAGCCCTTGTCATAGTAAATTAAGCAGTTAGAGAGGGCATTTGAAAAGCATTGGGGTGGGGTACATTAAGCCAAGTAAACAATGTTCTTAAAAGTATGCCATTTGTTTTTATGTGAGGGGATTTTCAAAGGCCATTTTATGGTTTGCGTCACCTTATTGAATTTGTATCAACAATTAAACCTCAAATTGTCTGTTTGTCTGTAACCATGATGACGGTGCTGTGAGTCAGTTCCCTGTGACTGGACTAGGCAGTCAAGTGGGTGGTCCACTCTCTGCCATGTCCCGGAGTGCTTAGTGTTGAAAAATAAGATGTTAAAGTGGGTGGGGGTGGGGGTTCACTTTTGGCCAGCGTGGATGTATAACAAGCTTTCTCAAGCTCTGTCTTTCCAAGACAGGCGCCTGCATATCATGAGCTGTAACCAATGTGGATTCACAGAGCTGACTCATAGCCAAATTACTATAATTTGCCACAGAAGAAACACAAAGCTTAACGCTTGGAGATAAAAGGGAACTTATTCCTGAAGAGGAAGGGTGCCCAATCTTAAGACCTGCATTTCACTGTGATTCACGCATGCTGTATCGCCGATGCAGAGCCAATCTCAGTTATGTTGACATGAACATTTTCACTTCTGCTACATTATAAGCATACAGTGCAAACCTACTCGACCACAAAGGATCTTTGGGTGGGGGGTGGGATACTCAACTTCTCTCAGTGGCTTTTCTTCCATGGTCAGGACGTCACACACTGTTTCTTAAGATGCCAGATATAAATTCCACTTTAACCCCATCTGGTTTATATATAGTGATGGACATATTCGGTTACCATTAAGAGATTTCCAGTGGTGATATTCTGGTGTTTATATAGAGAAAGCTATGCAGTTGAATGGTTAATTTATGACCTGTGTGGGGGGTGTAGTGTGTATGGTGGGAGGGAGTTGGTCAGGCTCTGGGAAACGCACTGCTTTGCCTTGCGATAAATAAATCCAAACCAGAACCATTTCACTTGTCATGCCAGTCTCTCTACTTGAAATGTAAGCTTTGATGATGAGAAACTGTTTGGAACATTTCCCACACACATATACACACATCCATCTATCCATCTATCTATAAACGTGTATATGTATATGTATATATGTGTGTATATGTGTATATATATATGTATGTATGTGTATATATATATATATACATACATACATACATACATACATACATACATACATACATAATGTGTGTATATACGTGTGTGTGTGTATGTATATGTGCATACATGCGCGCGCACACATACACACACACACATAAATATATATATATATATATACACACACTACCGTTCAAAAGTTTGGGGTCACTTAGAAATTTCCTAATTTTTGAAAGAAAAGCACAGTTTTCTTCAATGAA
>JAODTR010000015.1:3268608-3287726 GCA_025399935.1 Amblyopsis rosae
AGAGAGAGAGAGAGAGAGAGAGAGAGAGAGAGAGAGAGAGAGAGAGATAGTGAGAAATAGAGAGGGAGAGAGAGGGAAAGAGGGAGAGGGAGCGAGAGAGAGAGAGTGAGAAAGAGAGAGCGAGAGAGGGAGAGAGGGGAGGGGAAGAATAAGCCAGCGTGATAAGGAGAGGAAAACATGGATCGGGACTAGTCCCACCAATCAGTAATGGAATCTGTGTTTGCCTATTCTGCGCACACACCGTTATCGGGCCTCAAAGTTCATTTGACTGATTGATTGTAGGGAGGAGCGCAAGGGAGAGCGGCTCTGAGAGATGTGTGACAGCGGCAGCCTGCACATAGAGACGCTCATACTCTCTATGAGAGGGGAAGGCAACGCTGCAGTGTGTGTGTGTGTGTGTGTGTGTGTGTACATTTAACTGTGACTGTGACAGCATACTAGTGCGTATGTGTCTGCATAAATGTATGTGTTTAGATATGACATTGACTATAATTGTGTATTTAGTCTACATAAATCTGTGTCTGTCTGTCTGTGTGTGTGTGTCTGTGTGTGTGTGTGTGTGTGCATGCACGGTCGTGCGTTCATGTGCGTGCCTGACAAGTGTTCCTGGTGTCTGCACAGGTAAGCTCCTAGTGACAGATTGCAAATGTCAGCAAAACCCTGGCACTGTTTCTCGTAAATGTCTTCCCCCTCTTACACACACACACACTCTGCAGGCAGACAGATCATTTCTTAGGGGAGCTCTGGGGATCCTTCAGCCTGCTTTGACTGCCTTAAATAATTCAACAGGCCTTACTGCCATAATCAGCAAAATAAAACAAAGATTTTGAGGTAAAGGCGTGTATTGTATACGTTGAGGTGAGACAAACGTGTGTGTATGTGTGTAGGTGTGTTTGTGTGTGTGTTTGTATCTGATGCCTGTGTCAGAATTGAAAAATTGTGTGTTTTTTTGTTTTTAAAGAGAGAAAAAAAAAGAATAGTTCTGTTGTTGCTGAGCCCAGCTGAGCTGCAGTATGGGGACCAAATGAGAAGTCAGCATTGCGTAAAGTGTGTGTGTGTGTGTGTGTGTGTGTGCATGAAGATAGCTCTGAGGACATAATGCTTAGCGGAAGAACAGTGCATCTGTTCGTCTGTGTGTGTGTGTGTGTTGGGGGGAGGACTTGTGTTTCTGCACCGTGTTTGCCAGTGCCAATGTGTTTCCTGTATATGTGTATGTGAACGGGCCTGTATTTGAGAGTGCACGCTGAACCCTTTGCTCTGTGCAGCGCTGCCAGAGAACATCAACGGGAGCAGATGCTCTGGGGGCAAAAATACTGCACAGACAACATTAGAAATGGTAAACGCTATACAAATCGTTAAGTATGGCGAGTGAAGGCAAGAGAAGGTCGTCGCTGAGGGAGCTGGGCGTCGCCAGCGGACTGAGATCAAAAGCCAGAGGGAGAGATGAGGAGAGAGAGACAGGGAGGGGTGGGTGGGGTCTTACCTTGGCTTTGTGAGTCTCGCTGGAGGAGCCTCTGTCCTCCTTGGTGTCAGTTTTGGCTTTTCTATCTGGGCTCGTCTTCCCATCTCCAGACATGACCAGGCCTCCTTTGTAGCGAATGGGAACACAACCGGGAAGAATATTTGTACCGGACTATCACTATTCACTTTAGCTTTCATGGATAACAACTTAACGTGCTATATGAAGGTTTATTTTTAGGGGGGGGGGGGGGGGGTTGGCAGGTTGTAACCAGACCCCCCAAACACACTCTATTGTAAAGTGTTCACATACTTGCCTAGGGCATAGAAATTGTTAATTTTGACAGCATTTAACAAATCGATGTTGCTACAACTGTTTTTATGCTACCACCATTTCAAAACAGATGCTTGTCTTATCAGTTAGCAGCATATTAGCCTATGCAGCTTCTGATATTTTACATTAGCTGTTATATAAAGGTGTATTAAAATATAATATTTTTCATAATAGTCAATGTGAAGTAGAATAACAAATGCTATTTTCTGCATTCCACAATATTTCCGCATGCATGACCCTCAGGCCATTCAATCTACGCTGTTCATTTGATGAAATGTTTGCCGCCTTCATAGGAGCATAGTCTCAGATGTTTTTAGCGAACACAATCACCAACCAGCATAACAGCCAAGCACAAGTGCCACCCCCAATAAAACGACTGTTCCTAGCTGACCACTACAGCGACCAGGGTATCTCCACTATAAGATGCAGTGAGTGCAATATACTGTCCAGTACTCTGTTCTCTCAGTATTCCTTCCATTGTAACTCCCTTAAAACGGATGCTTGAGTAATGTAAAGGCTACTGGAAAACATCTTTGATATTATGAATGCTAACGTTTTAAATCACATGGAACCCTCACACAATCTCCAAGGACTTACTAAAACCTATTCAGGCTCCTCGACAACAATAGAGTGTTGAGTGTACAAAACTAAGGTAATACAGTATCTGAAAAACAACACAGTCAGCTACTGTACAATTCTAGGTTCTGGAAAAATCTGTCAATTTCTAAGATGAAGGGGTTAACATTCAAGAGAAATTCTTTTCTAATAGGACACACTGTTTTCAAAACCACCTCCATAAGGATTCTAATTGAAAGACAGCGCAAGTTAAACTGCTTCAGACTATACTTTCATAGTGCCAAATGCATATTTCTCATTAAGGTTCACAGATCCAAGGTTGGCGCCTTTTATTTTTTACTTGTGGACTACAGCGCTATGGGTAAACTAATGGCTTTTTAGCTTGCCCAGGGGCAAGCTAAGATGAATATTAAAGAACCGTGGCGCTCTTCTTTTTTATTTTTTTTTCTCCAAATGTCACACATCCTGATATTCAGCTTTGTGAAGCCTTTCATTTTGGGAGCGACAGGGCTTTTTGAGGTGCATTTAGCAACACTGTAGAGAGTTAAGAGGGCTGAGAGAAACAGGGAGGCATCGCATTAATCTTTGCACACTAGAGGTTCACCTTACCAGGAAAGAATAATCCCCCACACACGCACGCTCTCTCTCACACACACACACACACACACACACACTCCAGAGATATGGAGGTGTATTGTACATCAACATTAACACAATCACTGAACTCGAACGTGGCTTGCTACAGAGCTTGACATCAACCAGATAGACCTTGACTCCCGCAGTAAAAGGAGAAAAATGTTTAGAGTCCTTCAGCATTTTAACTTGTATGGTGTGCATCGCTGTAGAAATATAATAAATTGGAAGCCCAGTGGGTCTTTCAAATTCATGTATGAATGCAAAGCGTCTCAATATGGTCTATGATACACTGTGCAGAGGTATTTAACTCCATTATTACTCCCTTTATTACAAAATCATCTGTTATTAGGTTCAGATATTTCATACAACCAGTTTACTTGCTTATTTCCTTATTTCCCCAAGATTCAGTAGTGTAATGAAATTCAACCTTTAATCTCCATTAAAACAGCTTTAAGCAAGGATGTATGGATCGTGTTTATTCACAACTCCCAAAAATAAGTTGCAAACACTCGCAGAGATACAGACATACACAATAAGTGGTTGTACAGGCTGCTCTTGCTCCCCTGGCAACCACCTTGTACAGCCAAGCAACCAGAAAGCAGCCAGTAACACGTAGAGCAAAGCCCTTTATGCGGCCAGTTGTGTGGGAACCCACTGGGACAGAAGTACATCCTCATCATGTTTGTTATAGATGCTGTTGCTATACCTGAAGGTGTCATGTTGTAGGCTGGGCCCTGTGGGCTGCTCATGGTGGAGTTGTTGCCTGCTGTCTGGCTGTTGTAGGGAGCCCCTGTGGTCATAGCACCCACCTGGGTGATGCCAGGGCCAGCGAAGCTGCTCTGCCTACCAGAGAGAGAGAGAGAGAGAGAGAGAGAGAGGGGTAGGCAGATGCAGAAAAACAGACTGCAGTTAGTTGCATTGGAATAGAGTCAAGATTCATAACATAAGGACAGGCCGTGGATAACAGTTGGGTAACAGAGGAATATAGTCGTAAAATCACACAAACTTGGCAGGCTTTCATGGCCATGGCCATTTGTGGCTGTACTAAATCCAAGCAGCGCACCTATTAGGAAGTCATGGAAATGCGTAAGTGTGCGCATATCCCCTTAACAAACAAAGACCCCTGAAAGACTGTTGATGAGCACGTTGCATCTTAGGAGAAAAATCTGCTCCCCCCCTCCCCCTCCCCAATCTCCCTCTGTCTCTGACAGGTCGTAATTTAACTAATTAGGGTGTGCTTTCAGGGAGGATCGTGTTATTTGTTTCCATGGCGACGGCACAAATCAATCCCGCTCGATCTCTTCCCCCCCCCATCGCCTTCACAGGAGCTGCGAGTGACTTTAGAAGGGCTTATCTCAGCAACCTGCTGAACGTCTGCTCAGTCGCATTGTGTGGCCGCTCTGCTATCACGCCACGTCAGGCAGGACCACGCCAGGCGCACTGTGATCAAAGGTAGCGCCACGGTTTGGAACCGCAGACTACTGCGGACTGGAGATTATTACAGGGACAACCAGGAGGAGAGAGAGAGATGATGTGAGATGAAACGGGGTGAAGGTGTGAAGGTAGGGAGAGGGCAAGGAAGGAAGGACCCAATGATGGCCGGTAGGTGTGTGTTCGTGTGTGTATTTTGGACAGTGTTGTCTTGACGATCAGAGTGAGTGACGGGTCACATTGTGCAGATGAGCATCTGTCAAGAGCTTCCACAGCATTAGTGTTATGGAACCTCAGGCCAGGCCAGATGTATGTCAGTCAAGCACACACACACACACACGCATACAAGACCTTGTATCTCACTTGCTTACTCTCTCATACACACACACACACACACACACCTCATGCTGGAGCCGGTGCACATAGCCTGAGAGAAGGGATAGGCTTGGTAAACCTCCCTGTAATCTCATCTCACAGATGTAATTAGTCATAGAGCACGGCTGATGATACATATGTAATCCCTCTATGGGGGCCTGGGTGCACTGGGGAGGGCTATGGCATGGAAACAAGCGCACACCAAATCCTCGCTTTTTATCTGGCCCCATTTTCCCTGTGATGGGAAATATATACAGTCTATTGTTGCTGCCTACGCGTTCCCTAAAAAGCACCGCGTGAGTTCAGAAACACTGCAGAAATACATCTATAAATCATGTAGTTAGAATCTGCACCTCGTCCCGAAAAACAAAACAAAACTGTGTTTTGCATAATAGGTCTGTGCACCTACAAAATAAGAGAAGCAAAATAAAAGTCATTTTGAAACAAGAGCAGTCATTTTCAAAGTAGCGGGCCATGAGGGATATACTTTTTTTTTTTTAACCATTCGTCTTGTGTGAAAATGTGAATAAATGTTCAATGGTGGTTTTTATGCTTCATGTAAAAATGTGTATGGTCGAGGTTATGGTCGGGGTTACTGCAAAAAATGTATATACACATATATATATACAATATATATATATACCATATTTATCTAAACTGCAAAAAGTAATTTGCCCCAGTTTGAAAGCAGTAACTCAGCTGAAATCCTCCAAATTATCTACAAGAATAACATCGGCAACAACAAAACAATGGTTGGTGTTTTTGGACTGTGGCGCTCTCCCATTATGACTAATTCATGTCATAAAAAAGCCCATTAGGAGGCACTTGATGGAGGCACCGCGCAGCGTTTAATCACACTTAATATATGCATGTGCCTCTATCTGAAGGAGAGAGGGGGGAAAAAAAACATTGCACATTTATCTTGCTCTCGGGCACCTTTGTGGCGGGTGGGAAAAAAAGCACACTGTTGCCGCAGAAACAGAGAGAGAGGGAGAGAGAGGTGGGGAGAGAGAGAGAGAGGGAGAGAGAGGTGGGAAGAGAGAGAGGGAGAGAGAGAGAGGGAGAGAGAGAGAAAACGAGGGAGAGAGAGATGGAGAGAGAGAGAGGGGGGGAGAGAGAGAGACAGAGAGAGTGAGAGAGGGGGAGAGAGCAGGCTGCTGAGAGAAAACAGCAGGGAAATGCTAGAAGAAGCCTGGTAAGTGTGAGCTGGTCCCTGGTGTGCCAGTGGGGGGCGCATTTCCTGCTTAGGGCCCAGGGCCGGGGGTAATTGCTGTTCCACAAGACTGAGCATAGGGAACACACACACAGAATAAGAAACATGGAAACATGGCGCCCGACAGCATCGTCTCTGCATCAGTGTGTCGATGGGTGTCCTCAGGACATAGTTGGGCAGCTGGGGACATAAACAGTAGCAGGAACCACTGCCTCTTCCATCAGTTTGCTGTGGTTACTTGGGAAAGTTCTGCCACAGAGCTCCAGAGAAAGCATGCACTTGTAGCTTTTAGTCTTTTGTCATTGCCGCCCAGAAAGTGTTGTTAAGCCTTGCCAATGAGTCCTATTATCCCATGCAGTGATCGTCAAATTAGAGGCTGTTGAAGTGGCACAGTGGAAAGTAAACTTGTTAATTTTTACCCCAATTGTTTGTAATTACAGTTCTATTCAAGTAAGAGCGGCTCTAAAACTAGCCCGTCCTCCTAGCTCTCTCTCTCTCTCTCTCTCTCTCTCTCTCTCTCTCTCTCTCTCTCTCTCTCTCTCTCTCCCTCCCTCTCTCTATCTCTGCTCAGTATGCAGCCCACATGTGTGACGGTCAGTGCAGAAGGTTCACATTCGCTGTGGGCAGAGTGGCGGTCGTGTGTTTGAGCGCAGCAAGGTGCTTGTGAAAGGGAGGGGGTGGGGGGGAGAGTGGGCTGCCGTTGCCAGGGGGATGTGCCATGGTTACGTGGTGCCACCCAGACGGCCAGCCAGCCAGCCAGCCAGACGGCATCTCTCATGTTGAAAGCCCACAGTGCTGCCGGCCACAGAGACAGCACAGACTGTAAAGCAGGCCTGGTTCTGCTATGGCCATGGCCTGTAATGGCTGAGACACCTCCCATGTGCCAAGCTGCCTATCGATCCCCCCACACACACAGCCCACTGCCTCTGGGGCAGTGGGAACTAAAGAAAGACAGAGAGAGAGAGAGAGAGAGAGAGAGAGAAGAGAGGAGTTATGTTTGTAGTCTCGCAGTGTTTGTGTGTGTTTGTTTGCGCGTGCGTGCGAGCGCATGTGTCTGTATTTGTGCAAAACAAGACAACACAACAGAAACCGAGAGAGGAGACAGGGCAATTTCTAGAAGGTTGGATGGAGAGATAGATGGAGGGAGTGGATCGACTGGAAGCCATGAATTATATATGGACCCAATCTGCTCTCAGGGCAGATTGGGTCCCACCAAGCTCCCGATTCACCATGCACACAACACACACACACATGAACGAAGGGCATCCAAAATAAACTCCCAATAAAAGGACAGCTTTTAACATATTAAATCCAGAGGAAAGCTACTCTCTCAGTCCCACCCCTCCTTCTCCCAAACATCAAACGGGCCAGGATGGATGGTGGAGAAGACATTTATTTTGCGGGGCTAATAAAAGACGAGTGCCGCAGCAGTGCCAAGACTGCGAGCGACAAAACTCTACAGGCAGCAGCATCGCCCGTGCCTGACATTCAAGCGCTGCTCTTATTTATTTAGAAAATTTACTTACTAAGGAGGTCAGAAATGAATTATTTGACGAGGATTTGCCCTGGAGCACTCTCCTCTTCGCACTTCTTCCTTTTCCTGACAAATTTTTTTCCGCTTCAATTTCTCTTTGATTTAGTGGGTGTATGGGTGTGTGTTTTGCACTTCTTCTACTAAGTGCCTGTTTTATTTTTTTTTTTCTACGGTGCTCGTTTCTGTGGCTCTGGGAATATTATTTTGAGTGCCGCCGGCGGCGCTGAAAAGTCATTTGAAAAGCCAATTCTGTCCTCGGAAGACGCTGCCAAGAGAAGCTTAAAGCTTTTAATACTCTCTGTTCCTTTCTACTCTTCCCCCCTCCCAAAAAAACCCCCAACTAAACAGCTAACATCAACACACGTCGCCTCTACAAATTCTCATGCACGTCGTTTACCAAACAACATGTACCACCTCCACACTGACACTATGGGTCACCAGCCACATTATCCAAACAGTGTTTTATATGATATACCACAATGTATCATCCTGCTGCTGGCGACTGGCAGGTTTACACCTTATTTACAGCTAAATTAAATAGATTTTCTAGGAAATATACCTCCTTTGGAGTTTTCCCACATTTCATTTTTTTAAATTAAGTCACAGACAGATTTAGATGTTGGCAAACCATAGAGTATGACAAGAGAATAAGATTACATACATAACCAATATTTAAAGCTTCTCCACCTAACAAATGCAAACATGTGCAAATAACTAATGGTATTGCATTTTACATGGATGGTTGACAATTTTTCAAAATGAACAGCAACACATTTGAAATCACTACATTTCCTAAACTCTTTGTTAATTCACAAGCAGGCCAAAGTCATTAGGAGAACCTTTTTTCCCTCTCAGCTACCCATCAAACTGATTAGCTGATATAAGCGGGACATTTGTTTCCGCTTCCAGCCAGTCGGTCCAGGAGAAACTCTCAAAGGCCTGGCAGGAAAAAAAACACTCACGTCACACTTTATCAAGATTTAATCACAACCCCTGCCTGCAGCCGGGGGATATCAGGAATGGCTCCTCCTCTGTTCATTTGGCATTATTTTCACTCGCCATAATGAAGCTGGAGTGTGTGTGTGTGTGTGTGTGTGTGTGTGTTGGTCTGAGTCTGGAGTGCTTGTGAGGAGAAAGGGGGACAGTGAGTGGGCGTGCATGAAGAAAAAAGTAGAGAGGAAATGAGCGGCCAATCTGTCTACGGAAGAGATGACAACCAATGACGTCAGATGTGCATATGTGTGTGTTTGTGTGTGTGGGGGATGGGGGGGGGGGAGTTCACTTGTGGTCGTCGTCCCAAAAGGCAGACCAAAACACGGGCTCCAGCTGACACCCTGATTGCCCAGACACAGAGGAACGAGGTCTAGAAACAGTGCAGAAAGTTGCCATTAGAATCAACTGTATAAAACGCAGCAACAGTGAGGGGGCTGAAGTCTTTCAACTGTAGGTTTCACAGGCCAAATCCTCCCGTAGCCCCCACCCCGTGTGCTCTGAAGTGGGGATCTGAGGAAAGCTAAACATAACAAGACACGCTGGAGACTGACGAAAACAAAAACTAAATTGGGAAGGTGGCAGACTGAGGCAGATAAAACACGAAGCATAACAGTGTTACAGCGAGAGAGAGAGAGGGCTGGTGTCAAGCAAGTTCAAGGGAGAGAGACACAGACACAGGCAGAGACTGAGAGAGAGAGAGAGAGAGAGAGAGAGAGAGAGAGTGTGTGTGTGTTCCCAGAAACGGCGTGGATAAACAGTCAGATTGATGGACAAAAGTTCAGATAGGCAGCAAATGGAGAAACAGACAGACAGACCTGTCTTCTTCTGTGGTGTCATGGGGCGCGCGTAGAGAGAGTGACAGGCGTTGTGATTGGCCCCAGCAGTGTGCATCATGCCATGCCACTTCTTATTGACAGCCCAGACACATCTCTTAATGGCACGGCCAGCATTTACATAGTGGCACGTGCCGGCTGACGTGCGCGCGCACGTCGTGCGGGTGGTGCACGGCGCACACGGGCACATTTGGGCACTTGTGTTGAGCTCAGGAGCCCCCTGATGCCCCTCATTAATCACACACTCTGTCAAACGCACCACAAGCCCCCTAAATGCCAACACACTGCACACAATGCTCCAGACTGTCATGGAGTGTCTGTGTGTGTGTGTGTGTGTGTGTGTCATTACTGCGAGCAGGTTGCCGATGACTACAGATAATTTAATGAAGGAGTTGCTGACGGCGATGACTCGTATCATTTTGCTCTCAGAGGGAGCTTGAAAGAAACAACGCTATAATCACTCTGCCGAGTCACACACACACACACACACGATCCTACCTGCAGCGGTGTGAATACGGGGAGGTGTGGAGGGATATGGGTGGGCGCTGAGGCCTCAGTAGAGGTGGAGATGAGGGTGGAGGATGAGTGGAAGCTGAGGGTGGGTGCCAAGGGCCAGGCAGGGGCTGGGGCTGCTCCACCGGGAGCCTCGCATACGGGGGCCGTCTGCAGACAAGCAACAGTGGACCCCAGTGGAGAGAAGACAAATCAAAATAATAGTCTCAAGTATCACGTCTGGCCCACATGCCTCGGTCCGATTCATGTTCGCCATGAATCACGGGGAACTAGGATAAACACCACCAAATCTGCCATTTACGCCTGCAAAAAAAACACACAATCCAACTCCCATAATGCACTGTTATGCCAAAGCCCCCAGCCGGCTGGAGAAATCCCCCTCTTTCTCTCTCTGAAGGCGGCCATGTTTTCACTAGTTCCCCCGGCAGGGTTCAGCTGGAGTTTACTGCCCACACAATCCCACAACAGCTCTGCTCTCCAATACTAACTCGTAAATTCAAAGCGCAACCCCTGATGGAAAAATAATAACTCTTAACTCATATACCATAATAGCATCAAAGAACTTTGTATTTGTGTAAAGGTGCTTTGAGTCACCTTTATTCTCTGGTGTTTTTATAGATATATCAGGGTTTTTTATAATAATTTCATGATTTGACAGTGCATTTGAAGCTGCACTTAAATATCCACCATCTCCTTCTCAGCAACAAATGGCATTTGCTGTATTTTTACAGTGCTAGCTATCAAAATGTCAGACAGTTTATGTGAGGCGTGAAAATAGGCATGGTTCTGCCAATGGCTCAAATGGTGTACATCATAAAAATATAAAAGGACAAATTCTGCGGCACAAAACTCCCCGTGAAGCTTTCCAGCACACTTCCCAACAGGCTGGCAGAGAGCAGAGCAGTGATCCCACAAGCGTGACACGTTGGATTGCACGATCAGCATGGGGCTTGAAGTCTCTCTGGTGAGGCTAATGCTAACTTTAGCATCCCGCTAGCTCCTAACGAGGTAAAAATAGGATTCCTCATTCCCCCGCCCCTAAAGAGTTTGAGCTCTTTCTTCTGTTGAAGTAGAGCTGTAATAGATATGTACTCAGTTCATCTTTGTCTTCCTCGTTGTCGCTCTGGAGACCATTATGGCACAGATTCATTCACACACACACAGATGTAACACGCTCGCCCTCCAAGCACATGCAGTGCCACCTATAAAAAAAAATGTGTACACACACAAGCAAGCAGTCCAATAACGCGGAATGACTTCCAGTGGCAAAGCCTTAACCTCCCTTACACTGTTAACAATAGAAGAGGTTGTTACGAAGTCTCAAAACCTTGATAAATAACACATTCTTCTTCTTACCTGCTGTGTGTTGAATTGGCAGCTGCTAGCATTGCAGCTGCAGCTGCCTCCTGTGCCTTGTTTCGGCTGGAAGTGCCCAGAGAAGGGGGGCCCATCCCGGGCCCTGCTGGCTGGGGCATACTGGGAGAGCTGGGGGCCATCGGTGGGTACGCCCGATTCTGGCTGCCTGCTCCAGGGCTGCGTCCCATGGGTACCGGCTGGCCAGGCCCCTGGCCGTGCATTGGGCTGCTGGCGTTCAGTGCCAAGCTGCTGGACATGCCAGGGCCGGTACCACTGTAGCTGCCACTGGGGGTACCGCTGTAGTTGGATGGTCGGGGGTAGTTACCTGGAGAACACAGAGGGATTAGCTGATTTCAGTTTGAGTTGGTCTCAGTCGTGTATGGGTAATATATGGCCACCGGCTTCCATGTCCAGTTAATAAACATATTTTAGAGCATCTTTACAGTAATTTAATGTTATTTATTTAAAGCATGTAGGCCTACAATAATCCAGCTGCTTAATATTCTTGAATTATTTAGGGAGATACAAAGTTTTCAGTGGATAGTTTTAGAGTGGATAAATCCATCACCAACTGGCCAACTATTACCTTATTATTACATAATACACTCTTACCACCATTGTATCAGACTTGCATATCATGCATATATTCATGCCACAGACTAGAAATGTACGATGTACAGTTCAGACGGGAATTTCTGACTTCACAACCTTGGTGGCAGGTAACCACCACCCTGCATATACTGCCAATGACACACAGCGTACTGTATGGTGACATTTTTCACGGCTGTAGGTTGCTGGATAGCCATGGGAACAATTGCCCGGCTTAAGGCTGACTTTGCGAAACACTTGAGAGGCGTTCTAATCTGCAGTAAATGCTTTCCTAGCTGCCATGGAGTGCCACTCGCCCGGGAAGCCAGAAGCCTTGCTAAGGCACACTTAAACCCCTCCATTTTGGCTCCAGAAGCCCAGCTCTACTTCAGCACCAGCTGCTATAAGATATGAGACCGTGCACTCTCAAAAACACACTCACACACACATACACACATAAAAGGACAAATGGACACACACACACACACACACTAACAGTTCAATTTACATGCATGAGAATGTCTCCTGGATGTCCACATGAGCACAAACGCTCACACACACATGCACGCACGCACGCGTGCCACAGACACACAAACTCATGTGCACACACTCACGCACACACACTGTGCAGGAGAACACACATCTTCTCAGTAGGCACAATGCCTTTTTCCACAGAAATATTCCCTTTCCTGGGACAAATTTCCACAGAATAGGAAGGGAAAATGTGACGTGCCCTATTGTGAAGCGGGCTATTTATTTTGATTTGGTTAAGGGTACTTTAGTTTGGTCCTTGCTGTCTAATCCCCCTAGAATATGTCTGGAAAAGGGGCTCAACTACATTCAAAACCTAAGGGGACGGGGCGAAGTGTGAATGACAATATTCTGTACGGTGAAAATTGGAAATGGCTTCTCTGTGTCCTCGAGCTGCTTCACTGAAGACATATTCCCCGTGACATAAGCCATGCAAGCCCAAAGCAGGAAGGAAACGAGACCCGGGAAGAGAGAGAGAGAGAGAGAGAGAGAGAGAGAGAGAGAGAGAGAGAGAGAGCAAGATGGAAAAATGACAAAGGACAGAGAGCCAAAAAAAAACCACCCCCGAGATATATATTGAATCAAAATTAACGTCTTTCCCATGAAAGCAGGCAGCTCCTATTGAATTTGCACAGAAATTGTGATGAAATCTACTGTGGGAGATGGGAAGAGAAGAGCCAGATTATTTCTGGGGAGGCTTTGGTGAGCTGAGTGCGGCTGACACCTGTCAAGGGTTTTTGGGGCTGAAATAGGGAAGCGTTCAGGAAGAAAGAACGTCGTCTACCGAACACTAGAGGGTATGCATGGAGCGTGGAGTATAGGTGTGTGTGTGTGTCTGTGTGTCCCTACTGCATACATAATGCTTCAGAGACATTGCAGGCATATAAGTCCCTGCTCTCTACATTATTTCCATAGAAGACTGCCTGAGACGTCATGGACAACCCTCCTCCCTGCAGTCTCCAGCAGACACACCGGTGCAGCTGAACAAGGCTCCAGTCGATGACCTCTCCCAGCCACCCCCTTGACCAGCTGCTGCGCTCCATGTTGTGGCAGCCAGCCAAGGGCTCTCTATAGCCTGGGCGGACACGCTGTGGTTCTTGGCTGTGGCTCCCATACACAGGCTGAGGCTCTGGTCTACCTCCTGGGGGGTTGTTTAGATTCCACAGGCCCATTTGGACGGGTTTATGTCCAGACAATGTGTCCCCCCACCCTCCTTCAGTTCCAAGTCTAAAAGATGCCGTTGTTAAGGAGCGCGTCTTTTGTTGCACGGAGTACGTCGAATACTTATTTGCGACTTATTATTAACCCTTTTACTGGTGTGTCGGTGTTGTCTAAAAGTCAAATAGTCAAATTTGGTATATTTATGGAATGTATTATAATTTGTTAGCTATTATGTCTCGCAAATATGAAATGGATACATAACACCGTCCATACAGGGGATCGTCTGGAAGTTTCCATGACGCTGTGTGCACATTTACTGGCTGGCAGTGGGGACGCCAATTGTTTTCTTTGTGTCGCTAAACAAACGTGTGGCTTAGTGACAGATCTTATGTATCCCAGTGCATTGCCATCAGAGGTGTGTTACTTCTGAGGTGTTTTATGGGCCTCACCGGAATGTAATTTGTTGCTTAAATATTTCATCCGGACGCAGGGTGATTAGCGAATTAGTATTGTTTTCAACTTGTTTGATTTAATGCGATTGGCCGATTCCACTGCGTTGTTCTTGTTCATATTTCACTCAGGATGTCGTGGATCACTCAGCAAGGAAATCGTTTTTTTATTTACAAAAACTTTCACAACCAAGGATTATAGAGAGCCGAAATCACTTCCGCATTATGGGACCTTAGTTTGGTTTAAATATGTATGGTAGTCAACGGCGAGAATCAAATTATATTTAGATAATGTTTGAATTGTGACACGAAGTACACATATGATGTTTGACTATTTAAAAGATAATTGTTCAAGTCAAGAACGTTGCAGTTGGAACGTAAAATTATTTATTTCTGTATTATATTTGTGAAAAGTAAAACACATTTTGTAAATAGTAGAAAATCCTAGTGTTACGTCTATGTAATAGCGCCTTTGAACTATGACTATAGGCTAGAAATTCACCAGAATGCATTAAAAGAAGTGTTTGACCCTAAATAATTACTACCATAACTCCCAAAATTGCGCCCTCCGAAAAAATAATATCACTAGCCGCCACTGCCAATGGGACTTTCTCAAGAGAGTTACTGTTCCATCCTGAATGTGCTCACTTCCTGAGTTATCTGTGTGCCAGATTACCTCTTCGAGGACAACGGAGAAATGGACTTCAGGCCTGCATTGCACCGTCCCTTCACACAACTTTAATGCTCTATAGGGATTAGTCATAGCAAAAGGAGCGGGTAGAGGACATCGCGTCTCGTTTGTCTGTTTTCCTGTCCTTGTGGCGCATAGCTATTAGCTAGCTTCCCGCGCATGCTGATGTTGCGAGGCTGCCGGGTGCCTTTCGGAGGGGGGAGGTTGTTGTGTATTTATAGCCCTGACAGAAGGGAGGCCAACTGAGGGGGAAGAAAAGAGGGCCGCTTCCCAATTATATGGAAATTCCCGGCACGGTCAGGCGCTTCGCGGACGCTGTATCCCAGCGGCTCGTCTAATCTCCCCATGGCACCCCCCCTCCCCCCCATCCCCCCACCCCCGAGTGCGCGACCCCAACGGATTAGCGGGGACTGCTGCCTCAGCACACTGCATGCAGGCATCCCAGCCACGGCGATTACACGGAGCAAAGTTACACGGGTAACAGTGGTTCTTATTGGACATGCTCCGGTGTGCGCCACAGGGGGGCAGCGGGGAGCAGGCTTGGAGGACAGTGTCGGCAAGACAATCCCCTCCTCCCCCTGTTCCCCTCTAGCCCTCCCACTGTACCCTGGAGGTCTACTTTTTCCATCTTTGCCGGTAAGTCGGTGATGCACTGTGACCATCTCTCCCCCCTCTCGCCTGAGGCCTCTACGTCCTCTGTTAGCAACCTCAGCACCTTCCCGGCTCAGGGTATCTGCACCAGCAGGGCAACAGTCCACCCTGGGGGCCCTCCATCTCCACTCAATGTCAATTTCCACTGAAAAAGAAAAAAATGAAAAATTCCTTCCTTCCCTCCGGTCCCTTCCCCAGGCATGGGGTTGAGCTCCAGCTGAGAACTAAGGCTTAGAAGTGCAGTCTGAAGAGTGGTCATTACCAGCGCTGGGCCTAACCCCTGGGGAAGGGATATATATGTCCGTGCGGAGGTGGATGGACACTAGGGAATGGGTGGGGGAGAGTGAGAGAGAGAGAGAGAGAGAGAGAGAGAGAGAGAGAGAGAGAGAGAGAAACACTCAAAAACACCACTTTTCTGTTAACGGTATGATGTCCTCTTCTTCCCCTGCTACATGCTCTCATTCTCGCTCTTTCTGGGAACCTGTCCACAGGTCAGCGTGCATGGCTCCAGACCATATATCTGAGTGCACGCTACCAGCTGCTGGAGATATCTGAGGCCTGATTACAACAGTTGGGGTTGCAACGAGCAGCCCAGAATCCTTCAGTAACAACAGCAGCTCTTCATGTACTGCATAAGCAGCGTAGACTCCAGAGACTAAGGGGTCAGGGGTATTCAGGCAAGACTTTGCTTCAATTGTGTACGGTCCATTTCAATGCACTTCTACATCCCTGTACGTTTTATACATTTGCATCTACCAGCCACGGATACACGAAAAGGTCATGGTTGTCATGTTCTCTGCTCAAGTTCCTTACAACCAGTAAGAGAGGGTGGCCACTAAAACTGATGGTATCAACCACACACACACACTTAAACATGCAGTGTAAAAGCCTGAGGCTTGGAGTATCCCAGCGCATACAGCCTAGCCAAGCCAATGAAAACAGAGAGCAGGGTTCAGGAACTTGGAATGCGTTTCCGTGTTGGCTAATGGCTGGCTAATTTGTTAGCGCGCCTGGTAGAGGGAACAGAAACAGATGGAGCTGTCGTTAGGAACAAAGAACAGCAGCTGATCACCACACACACCCTAACCAGGCCTCTGAAGGCCCGCCTCACTTCTAGAGGCCCTGGTCTGTCCCATGGGAGAAGGGTAGGGGGTGGATCTGCCAATTATTTTCCAATTCAATGCGCAGGACTGTGTGTGTGTGTGTGTGCATATGTTTATATGTAATATAGCCAGTCGGTCTTCTAGTTCTTGCTACAACAAGTACAACAATTCTGGCAATTCCCTTAAATGTGAACGTCTGAACAGACTGAGTTGTTCACTGTCCCAGGCAAGAACATCGGCGTGTCATCCAAGTGAGATTTCATGCTCATCTGTTTTGTGCCTCCTTCTCGTACTCTCTGGCTCAGAGTGTCTGCTGTGTTTCTGCTCTCCCGGTTCTTCCTGGCCGTCTGCCCAGCCAAAGGCACATTAGAAGATAAAAGTGGGTGGAGATGAGAGGCCAAATACCAAACGCATTAGGACTATTAATCAACATTAACAAATGCGCGGTAGACGATGCAATTGTTGGGAAAAAAGACTTGCAGATAGGAACATTTATCAAGGTGACAAGCATAATATACAATACATACTGTATACATAAAAACTAAAAACTAAAATGTTTCCTTTAGTGTCTTGCCAGAAGGAGGGAACAAGAGCTGATATTCTATATTTGGATATGCATTTTTTTGTGCAGTTCTTTATGTGTTTTCGTGTGAAGCTTTTGTTGCAAAGATGATGTTGGGACAACTGTTCAGACACTGATGTCTACTGTGAATCTGACTATTCAAAGTGCATGTGTGGTGCTAACAATCCCTCTGACACACTTCACCAATGATCAAGGGCTGATCAGCGGCGACACGTCAAACTTGGGACATTTCTGCATCGCGCTCACAGCGGAAATGTGCCGATCATCAACCGCTATCTCGCCGTGACTCAGCGTCGGAGTACCCTAGCCGTGCATGTTCACAGAGGGCAGCTGTTGAAGCACCCGGGATGGATACAGCGGCATGACAGTCGCCGCTCAGCCGCCACGTCGCACGCGGCATCAGTCGGGAGCTGTCTCATAATCTTATCACGAGGAGGGCCAAGAGCGGCCACTGCCGGGTTCAAGGGGGCTCGTGAATATTCTGAAAGGGGGGCCCTCAACACCTGACCCTAAATCCCCCCAGCCTCTCTGTGAGTAAGCGTGCACTAGTGAGAACGGTGTGCATCTCAGACAGTAGCTTACTCTTATCACTCTTTGAAACCCATTCTGATTGGCACTGAAGCCAAGACCCATGTGGCGGTAGAGTTGGGCCCCTCGCCCTCTCTCCCATGTGAGGCCAAACTGTAACCCTCTTCAATGCAGACTATGAATTAATTATGCAAATATGTTATGTGATGTCAGGGCTGATAATGATATTACAGCTGTACTGTATTGTAGCTGTAGAGTCTGACTCCCCAAAAACAAGCAGATCTACAAAGGTTAAGGTCAGCGCTTGGCTTGAGCTGTGTTCACCCTGCACAGCAAAACACATCATTCATAATAAAGCATCTCAGTGTGCAGAACACATTCAAGTGCTGCATCAGTATGGACACTGTGCCTGTATCTACCCTGGTGTCCGTACGGCGATCCTTGGGGTCCATAGGGGCCTGTAGGACCACCCTGGGAGTAAGGGCCCATGCCAGGGTACACCGGGCCCCCAGGCGAGCAATGGGGGGACATGGGGGGTCCCGACTGTGGAGAGGCAAACTGGGAGCCGGCCTGGTTCCTTTGCACGTTGGACATGAATCCTGCAACACACACATACACACACACACACAGAAACGGCACAATCAACACTTTGCACACAAAATGAGTGCCACAGTGAACGTGCCTCAGTGAAAGTGAAGCGGTGCCAGGTGTGATCGCGCTACAGCTCCGCTAATGGGAACATCCTTTCTGTCTGCCCATGTAAAGGGAGCCTTGCTTGTCACTGAAGCTCTAATCCTCCAGCTCGGCGCAGGCTCCTGTTACTCGCAGATACGCATCGCTGGGTAATATACAGTAGCATGGGTCCGCCAGAGTAGCAAGCACGCACACGCACACACACACGCGCGTGCGGCCACGCGCCCATGCACACATACGCGTAAAATGAGTCGGGTCAACATACAGTACACATTGTAGAATGCAACAGGGAGTACTCTCATGGATAATGTGGTGAAGCACACAGACTATTTAGTATAGACACAGACATATCTGCTATTCAGCATACTTTATTCCTCATGAAAGCATAACACACATGCACAAACATGCATGCGAATGCCGCGGTGCCCTTGAGCCAACAAAACCCTTTGGCAGAGAGACAGGGATGGTGAATGGACAGGGATGTTCTGCTGTGACTGTGTCTTTCCACACACAATCCCCTGGAGGGCAAACCTTCCTCCCCACCAATGGAGTTGACATTTGCAGACTATTTTCCTGGGTCCCTCATGCTCCTCTATGTAGCCTACAGAACAGTTCCCCCATCCGCCACCAATGGGGAAAGGTCGGTGGCTAGTAGCTAGCCATTAAGCAACTTAGAGATAGATGGGGAGCTGTATGTGCACATTGTACATCATATATTTATAGGTAACCTTCTTTTATAAACACATAAACACATATACTGTACAGTATATTGCTTGTATTTTTAAGGTAGACAGTTTTGCAATATGCATGTTCTACACCAGGGGTGCCCAACTCCGGTCCTGGAGGGCCCCTATCCAGCTTGTTTTAGATGTCTCCCTGCTCCAACAC
>JAODTR010000015.1:3287826-3304773 GCA_025399935.1 Amblyopsis rosae
TCAGGTGTGTTGGAGCAGGGAGACATCCAAAACATGCAGGGCGGTAGCTCTCCAGGACCAGGGTTGGGCACCCCTGTTCTACACAATATAATATTCTATTACAAAATGTTTTAATTAGTAATTAATTTGTTTTAGTATAAATCATAAAGAAGTAAATACAAATGTATTTCATTTTGACATGCTCTGGCAAAGTAAATGTACCTGTATGTTTCCCATGTCAAAAAAGAGAGAGAGAAAGGGGGGTTGGAAGGATAAAGCTGTAAGTGTGTGTGTGTGTGTGTGTGTTTGTTTACACACAAATAAGCATTTGTATTCCTGTGTACCGTATGCATGTGTGCGTGTTTATGTGTGGCGATAACAGGACTAGTGCAATAAAAACAGACTGTGTGTAGGGCAGAAGGAGAGGCCATGAAAAAAACGAAAAGCTAGACATAATGGGAGAGGTAGAGAGAGATAGAGAGGGAGAGAGAGGGGGAGAGAGAGAGAGAGAGAGAGAGAGAGACAGAGAGAGAGAGAGAGAGAGAGAGAGAGAGAGAGAGAGAGACCGGGGCCTGAAAGTGCTTAGGCTGCGAGCACAGGGTTTAAGGAGCGAGGACATTATTGTAATGTTTTGCTTCCATTAGGGCGAGGGGGCTCTGGGAGAGAGAAAAAACCAGTGTGCAATGCCGCACTTTAAATTGCCTGGAAAATGGATGGAGAGAGGAACATTGTGCAGACAGTGCTGAAAGCAAATAACACACATTCAAGTGTTTCGCTCTCACTCTCTTGCCTCCCCTCTCTCTCTGATACGCTTCCTTTCCCACACACATGCACGCATGCACACGCACACGCAGACATACACACACACGCACACACACACACACACACACACACACACACACACACCAACTTTCTTTTGCATCGCCGGCTGTATGTAGCTGTTGTCAAGGTACTTTCTCTATCCAAAGAGAAAGACAGTGTCTGCTGTGTGTGTTTGTGTGTGTGTGTGTTTCTGGGAAGGGGCACAGACACTCTCAGGAAAACGCACTCGAGCAAAATGAGCTGGTTGGCTAATCCTCACTTAAACAGCTAAATAAATACAGTACAAAAGTGTGTTTTCTGAACTAGGCTGCGTGCGTGTGTTGGTGGCGGAAGGGGGTGTGGGATCGGGCCGTGGAGGGGGGGAAGGGGGGTCAGTAGTGGACAGCAAAGTATATTTTTAGGAATGTGTGTTTGTGTGTGTGTGTGTGTGTGGGGGGGGGGGTCCATCAGGCATGTCGAGCAAGACAGCACCATATAGTTATGTAATGAATAAGGCCATATGGTTTGCAAAACGACACACACATCGATGCCGACAGAACGGTTTAAAGTAGGGTAGTTTGTACCACTCACACACTCATGAGTGTGCCACAAATATGCCACATTCATGCAAGTGCATGTGCGCATGTGGGTGTCCAATTGCAATTTATTTTTTGATTTGCAAACAAACATAATGGAGGTATAAACTGAGGATTCTCATAGCGATTGTGGGCAAAACACACATTCTTCTCTGGTATTGTATGTATTGTATAATGTGTACAGTACATTCGGGGAAAAAAACATGTATTTATGGCATTGTGTAATGATACTAGATCTTACTTGCTTCCATGACTACTAATGCATTGTATCGCTGGTGTGGGTGTATGTTTTTTACATTAAGTATGTGTTTGTGTGTGCATAACACCTGCTGGGAGGCGACAGGTCAAACAATATGTCAGAACATGTTTATGTAACAAGGCAAGCTGGCCTAAGGAGGCATTCTGTGCGCTTACCCTGCGTATGGGGCAGGATAAGACTCAATCTGTCAGGCAATCATGTAAACCAAAGTATGTGACCCTGCTAGGATCAAACATAAGCCCCCTTTGTCTGTGCCTGTGACACAGTCACATATTAACACACCTGACCACACACACACATACTTTACCTCTCTCTTGAGCCATAGGAGATCGGGTCATTGGAGGGTGTGGTCCTTCTGGAACATTCCCCGGGTTCTGTGGAGCCATGGTGGAACCTGATAGAACACAGATTAAAATAGTAAAAACAGTGCTTCCCCACCTTGCAAGGATTGATTTAATATTACACAAAAAAACAACAACTAATAAACATTCCCATTTGGAGATCTGAATGAAAAGCATTCTCTTTTTCCCAAATGACAAAATAATAATGTTTTTTATTGTTTAAATTGAATTCCCATTCACTTGTCAAACCGAGGTCAGTACAAAATAGATTGTCAGTCGCTTATTCTCTCTCTTCTTTCACTGGCACAAAGTTGTGCTGTTCCACGGTCAGGAAGCCAAAGGTTTTGTCCCCCGTCTAGCAGCAAGTGAAGAAGAATGCCAACTCATAATACAGTAGAATCGGATTCTCCCCTAAATGAATCAAGCTAAAACATGCAAACTATGCACACATTGTGTTATGTGAACTTTACAATTGGCTAACTGACAAATCGGCTACAACTAGCAATACAACTCAGGTCTAGTCATTGGACCCTGTGCAGCTGACAAGACAACACAGCCATCGACATGGTGATTGTAGTATTTAGCACCTGTCTTTAACATTGAAATCCAATAGCCAGCTCTGGGCTTGATTAGGAGCATGGCATACAGATGCTCTGAAGTATTGATCTGACCGACCGGCAGGGTAGAACAAGCAGATTCAACCTTTTGCCTTTGGTTTCATACTAGAGACAATAAGGAAAAACCACTTTTGCCAAACCAAATGAACAAAAAATAAAATGACAAGTAGAATGTTGACTGTATAGTGCACCTACAGTCGCTATAAGACACAACTTAGTTTGTCAGTAGCACCCAATTAAAACATTATTAAATATGCATCTGTTTACATGCTATACAGTCTGGACAATGCATTATAGATTTAATTGCTGTGTTCACACAAATTTGCAGATGTCTTTTAAAGCCCACAGTGAATATAAATCTCTTACTACGCAATAAACACTTGACATTATTCAATCACATAGAAAGTGGACTGCTGGGATTGTTTACGTGTTAACGTGTGTGTGTGTGTGTGTGTGTGTGTGTGCGTGCGTGTGTGTGTGTAAAGAGGAAACACATGACTGGAGGTAGTACACTCTCCACATAAACCAACCCAATTAAGTCAACATAATTGCTTTGCATAAAACTGCATAAACAAAATTTCCATCCATCCGCCCAGTCGCCCACACACACACGCGTGCACACACACATGCACACACACACACACACACACATGAAGTGCACAAACAAGTGTGAAACACCAGAGCACAAAAGCAAAAATGGTATGCACGGAAACGACACACACACACACACACACACACACACACACACACACACACACAGACCTCTTGGCTCACACATGACTAGATTCTTGCTTCAAAGAGAAAAGAGAGAATATTCTATTAGCTAGCATGTCACTGTGCTTGGTGGGTGGGGGGGTAGTGCTTGTGTTAAAACAACTTTGTGTGTTTGTGAAAATATTTTAGCGCTTTTGTATTCCGACACGAGAGTCTTTGTGTACAGCAGAACATTTATTTATGTGTGGCTGTGTACGCACACTGAATGTGTGTGCATGCATGCGTGCGTGCGCGCGCGTGTGTGTGCGTGTGCGTGTGCGTGCGTGTGTGTGTGTGTGTGTGTGTTCCGGGACCGTACATGCGAAGGGTTTAAAAAAAACATACATGATGCGTGTCACTGCCTGGCGATTAGCAAGCTAATGCTACATGCCATGCAAGCCAGATTGGCCTGGTTGGGTTATTAGCTTGGTTATAGTGGATGTACTGTAATGGCACAGAACATTGTCAGATTATATGTGTACAGCCATGTGAAGAGAGTCGCTTGCATCTCCGCTCACTACAATTATGGAGTTGTGTTTCACAGCAGTGGCAGATAGTGGAGCCTCAAAATAGTTCCCGGAAGTTACTAAGTACCATGTAAATTGTATTGTAAATGTAAATCACGTTTATTGACTACTAATTACCAAAAAATGAAGTTACATATCGATCCATGGCTCTAGTTTACAGTGGTTGTGGCACGTGTGTGTGTGTGTGTGTGTGTGTGTGTGTGTATTCACTCTCCATGCCACAATAAAAAGGCATACTGTACTGTAAGCGACAGTGTGTGTGTGTGTGTGTGTGTGTGTGTGTGTGTGCATGAGAAAAAAGTATCTGCATTGTCTCTCCTCACTGTCTGACAAGACCTCAACCTCTCCCCCTCCCTCCCTCCCTCCCTCTCAATGTGTGAACGAGGCAGTGTAATTATTTCACAACCAATTACTGCCTGACTAGTCCTCTCCTCATCTCCTGCCCCATCATCGAGGCTCACCTCCTCTCTCCTCGCACCCGCCATCATTTTTAATTAGTTGCTATAGAATAATTATGTCCAAAACGAACAAACATCACCTACACACAGCGGAGCCCGTCACGCTGTCCATGTGCAGTTCATGATGCAGGCCGTCTGTGGTATGGTGAATGCATATTCATTTGTGCAGCAGAGAGCGAGAGAGAGAGCGCGAGAGAGAGAGAGAGAGAGAGAGAGGGGGGGAGGGAGAGAGAGAGAGAGGGAGAGGGAGAGAGAGAGAGAGAGGGAGAGAAAAAGAGAGAAAATGTCTCTGCTAGTGTCCCATCTCTTTGTTTAATTAATTGCTGATGGAAAATGTTTATTTGGACTGCAAAAGTTCAGCAACCTATCTCTCTCTCTCTCTCTCTCTCTCTCTCTCTCTCTCTCACGCCTTGTGTGCATTTGTTGTGTTTTAGTATATTTTTTGCAGGTGTATTATTGTGTATGCACATGCAAGTAAGTGTGTGTCCTCCATAACACAATTAACACCTGTGCCAATCAGTTAGATTATGTTGTTGCTGCCTGGTCCCCACACAATTTACACCTTCACTAAGGCCCTCCAGGCTACACACACACCTACACACGCACACACACACACACACGCACACACACAAATATACTGAACCATATATAACACAAACACACACACACACACACAAAATAATGTGTGCATGTTTAAATGTATACTAGTAATCAATTGAGGATACAAATGCTTACATTCACAAAGACGTACACACACACACACGCACACACACTCACATGCAGGCACATATTAGATACACATACAACAATACACATATTGTAATGCATACATTAGATTTTCAAGAGGCACAGAAGCGTTACAGCAAAAGTATAAAAAATTGACATGCCCATATGACTGACCCTGAACTTGGAGCTCCATGACTACTGGCCTTGTTAATTATAGAGGACATACTCGCTATTTGAAGACCGTTGTGGCACTCGGGAGAGGACGTTAAAATATCTGTAATGTGGACGCACTCTGACGAGCTGCCAAAGTGAAATAAATTACATTTTCCCTATATGACAAAGGCATTTGGAAAGTGCAGCCATTTTGAACCCTTTCCCACAATTCCCGGTGTCAAGGCCACAAGTAATAAAAGTTTATTGATATTTTTTTGGAGATAATACTACACGCTTAAAACACAATACACATTTTAAGTTTCTCCTCCACAAGGATTGTTCAGGCAACGCAAAGGACCCTTTGAAGAGGGAGAGAGTCGTCTTTGAAGCATTTTTTCTCTGGGCTGTGTGTGCGCGTGTGTGTGTGTGTGTGTGTGTGCATGTAGGTGTGTGTGTGTGTGTCATGCAGATGATGAAACATAAACTACAAGATGAGAGTCAAAGATACACATTATTAATTGGTGATGAAAGGGTGGTGTTTGTATCCACTGACTCTATTCCGGTGTACGAGTTTGTGCACGTACCAACAGGCACGGCGCTACAAACCGCTTTCAACACTGAACTGAGACGCTAAGACCTGCACACAAGCACAAACACATGCACACACAGCACCCCCGCTAACCTTTCCTCATACAAACAGACACCTTGGAGCAGCAGGGGCCATTTTTGCTAAAGTGGGCTAGTCACAGAACGCTAATAGACTGTTCTAGAATTCAGTGAAAGGGCTGTTTCAGCAGCATCTCCTAATACACCCCTTAGGCTGTAAATGCATGCACACACACACACACGCACGCGCACGCACGCACGCACGTGCACGCACGCACAGACACACACACAGAAAAAAGGTAATATCCCCACTTGCTGTGTCTACGGGGGAGTGCGGTAGATAAACAGCAGGCTCCAATAATAGTAGTTTAGATCTCGATGGGTGCGAGTCAATGCCTCTCCAAGCCGGGGGCTAATGCCAGTTAACTCTCCCTGTAGGGGACGTGCACCGGGCCTTTGCCGGCTCACAAAACAAGCGCTCTCCCAAGGTCCTCATTACTTCAGCACTGAGCAGTAACTGTATAGGAAGTGCAGCATAAGCAGAAAATAAAAAATAAAATAAAAAAGGAGCAAGAGAGAGGAGAAAAATAGAGTAATGGAGATGGAGAAAGAGAAAGAGAAAGTGTGGGGGGGGCGTAATTGCGCAGTGCTCCGGTTAGGGTTTCCAGTCGGCCGGAGTTAAAGTGGGATTTCTCTAAACGGCTAACGCAGCAAGCTAGCAGCCCTGTTTTATTTTCTGTTTTGGTTAACGCTGTGCGCTGCTGAATGATGCCTGCGGGAGTGAGCGTGTGTGTGTGTGTGTGTGTGTGCGTGTGTGCGGGGGGGGTAGCATTTTGCTGCTTCACTTTGAACACGAGAATCCATTAGAAGCAAGGGAAGGGCATATGCAGTGCGCGGGAGATGACTGAAGACGAATAGAGGGTGAAGATAAGCACAGTTATACACAGACAATTCAGGGATGTCAATGCTTGGTGGGGGGCCGAGCAATGCACACAGCCAAGAGACGAGGGAGAGAGAGAGAGAGAGAGAGAGAGAGAGAGAGAGAGAGAGAGAGCCACAGGCGGAGGGAGACGGGAAGAAGGTGGGGACAAGGGAATGACAGACACAAGAGTGCATACACAACATAAAGCCAAGAAGGATAAAAATAATAAGAGAAGGGGGGACAGGAACAGCCGAAGGCACTATTCCCCGCATGCAGCCTCTCTGGGAGGTGGTGCAACTGAAGAAACTAGCCCCGCTCCGCACAAAGATGGTTCCCCTATACCCATGAAATACCCGGCCCCCCCCCCCCCCTCTCTCTCTCGACACCCCTTCAAAACAAACCTAAAATATTGCCTTCTCACACTAACTTTGTCTCCTACGACAAAGTAGAACTTTTGTGGTACGGTCGTGCTGGGCGAAGCTTTTACACAGTCAGGCTCAAACATCCAGGCTTTTCATCAAGGCCCTGTCGGGTCTTGCACGTCGTTTGACCTTTAACCCGTAGCAGGAAAACATCAGTGACATCTCAGACTCAAGCGGGCTCTCTCATTTCCATAGTCGTAATTGCTGAATTTCAAGAGCGGGAGAGGAAATAAACAGAAGAGAAACCACAGGCGGGGCAGTGGGAGGAGGAACGAGATGGGAGGAGGACCCTGGGGGACCAGAAATGGACAGGCCCAGCCTCCTCCCTCCCTCTCTCCTTCCCTCCCTCCCTCCCTCCCTCACCACTGGCCCTGACCTCGCCGCCTCGTCTCTCATCCTGGAAGCGGTGAAAGCGGAGCGCAGACAAACCGCTCAAACTCTCCAGAGCGCCCGCAAGCTCCAATCACCTCGCAGAAGAAAAAACACACTGCAGGTTTTAGGGGATACGTGAGCAATGCTAAATGGACCTCAGAGGAGAGAGAGAGAGAGAGAGAGAGAGAGAGAGAGAGAGAGAGAGAGAGAGAGGGAGAGAGAGAGAGAGGGTGGGGGGGTGGGTGTATTTGTGAGAATGGTCTCTGTCAGAAGGAGCTGGGCCGAGTGCGGATGTGCTCTGCATCAATTAGTATCCACACAGTGTAGAAAACACAGTGCTTTGGCCTTCAAAGAGAAGACACATATGCACGCACACACCGCAGCTCAAATACCACACAGTAAATAGGCACTAATAGTGGCCACTTTCCACTTGTTTACTTTCTCGTTTCTCATTTCCATTGACCTTCAGTTAAAATTGAGCACACACACACAGAGTTTTATGAGGCATAGAATATTGATATTAGAATTTCTCTTTTCCTTGTGAACAGTTTTGTGTGATGATGTATGACGATGATTAGAAATGTCGGCCTAGCTAACTAGCCGCATTTCCCAATGGTGAAACAATATGTTGAGTGAGACGTTAGCAAAGTCTTCCTTGCTTTTAAATCTACGATAACGACACACAGCAACACAGTGTCTTGTCATTCCTACTGGAAGGCTGGTATAAAACGTGTCTGGAAAACACAAATACCATCAGTCAAAACGTGCTCACACTTATAAGGGAAGGATTATACAAAGCGTCTGATGGCCACTCAAACGCTCAGAAAAAGTCTAATCAACGTTGAATGCTTCTACTTCTGAACATCTCCACCCTCGAAGGCCTCCGCAGAGGAAACACGATTCGAGCGTATTGACGCAGAGCCACCCAATCACTGCCAGCATACAACCCACAGCACCGCGCTGGGCACTGTCATTCCGCCATGCATCCATCCAGACCACAGACTAATGTCTGTCAGCCCTGTCCCCAGACAGGAAGACATATAGATTCTGAAGACGTCTCTGAATTGCTTCAGAGACGTTGGAGAGGAAGGATGTGTGTGTATGTGTGTGTGCGTGTGCGCTTGTGTTATGAGAGGGTGTGAGCAGGAGCAAGGGGGGGGAGGGAGGGTTTTGGCGGTTGAGCAATGTGATTTCTGCTTGACTGTCACAAATCTAGCGCAACAGGAAAATCAATTTGGCCCTGTGTCTGCCTCCTCGACTCTGGGAGAAAATCCAACTAGCAAGGCGAGGCCCAGATAATGTTACAGTGTATTGAATTTGCCTTGTGGATAGGAGCGGAGAGGATGGGTGGGGAGAGAACCACATGCGTGGTGGGCTGCAAATGTATGGGAGTGCAATAGGCTGGCATAGCTGTCATTCTATACTGTCTCTCTCTCTCTCTCTCTCTCTCTCTCCCTCTCTCTCTCTCTCTCTCACACACACACACACGAACACACAGAACAGTCTAATATCTGAGAATAAGTATCGGTGGCATGTAAACTAGTGTGTGTGTGTGTGTGTGTGTGTGTGCAATTATGTATGTGTGGTTTATTCGGCCCTTTATGGTGGTAGCTGCGTCTCAGCCTCTGTGCCAATGCATGAGTGGTTTGTGTGCACGTACTGTACTGTATGTGTGTGTGAGTGAGTGTGTGTGTGTGTGTGTGTGCATGTGGGGGTGTGCATGTGTGTGTGACAGCCAGGTATACAGATGACATGGTGGAATTGCTATCCTCTCACCGTTGTCATGGGTGACAGGTGTCATGTGAGCGCTGAGCCGGGTGACAAGTCGCATCGCTTGGCTAAGCGTGGCTGACCGGTCACAGGCACACAAACACACACACACACACACACACACACACATCGTGCAAAATCATTGGTGCCATTTACATTTGAGTCCTCTATACTAATTTACATTTAGTCCTTAATTCTTAGTCTGTCTGTGTGTCTGAGCCGCTCTAATCTGTAATACCTTATCAGTTGGTGTCCTATCTTTTGATAAGGTACTACAGCCCGCGGGCTCAGTAATCAGATGTGTACTAATAGCATTCGTTCTCCTGTGTCTTCATGTGGGCAGGCGTCTCCTTGATCTAATTCAAAGTGATTGTAGCGCGGCCACTAAAACAAGCCATATGTTACACCCAGCCAGCACGCTTTATCGCCGCTTACTTGGCACAGGCAATGTTTGGGAATATTTGACTATTAATCATGTCCCAACCGGTCGGTATTGTCGGTATTGCTTCTTGTCTTTGCCACCTTAATCCAGGATTTGTCCCAGTGACTGTTGGTGCGGCCCTGGGAATACCACTGTCCTGGCTTTTCATTAGTGTCAATCAGGGCACTGAGCTATCCCAGGAAATGTGGGATGTGGGGATGGGAGCAGGTCCCTGACATGGACAGGAGAACGCGACCGCAGGAGCTCACTGAAGACGTTGTGCCCCGCCACGTCACTGTGACTGACAGGCGTGGGAGACGCTGGCGCCCCAATCAGCCCCTCGGTTGCAAGGGAGAGAGGTGGAGGCTGACAAGCACGGCAGGCGTGACTGGCATACGCATGCCCGTGCACGCTCACATGAACACACATTTATAATGCTTAATGTTAACAAATGGTCTGCGACAAGACTACAGGCTATATGATAACTCTGTTGCTATGCCAGGTGAATATGGTCCTGTTGTTTTATGTTGTATCTAAAGGCAGGGTCAGTCATTTGCGTCAACGCTTGCTAACTTCGAGCTCAAAGCAAAATAATATCCCTCCGCGGCGCAGCATCACACTTTTAAAATAAGCAAAGCGTAGCACTACGGCTTTGTTGTTGTGAGCGGTGTTCGCCACTATGTTTATGATACTATTTACGGAGCCGGGCTGTGTAGAAGTATCAGATTCTTTTTTCAACATGCACAGAGAACGGTAAGCTAGCAAAATACGAGGAGATATTTGGTGAATTTGAAGTGTATTAGTTAAATTAGCTTGCAGTAGCTGACTGTACCTCTAATAATGTGTAGCGTTTTATTAGTAATGTATAGCCCTAACTTGTGGAGCCCTGTCTAATGTAAATATGACTGAAGTAAACTTGGTTGGGAAGATACCTGGTGCTGTGCTGGTGTCAGGGGGCCCACCATTGGGGGACATGGCCCCAGAGCCTGACCGAGACTGCTGGGACTGGGTGGAGCCTGCAGGGGAGCCCACGGGGGATGGAGAAGGGGCACTCCTCTGGCTGGGGCGGTGGGGGGAGGAAGCGTGCTCCCCTTGACTACTGTTGCTATTGCTGCTACTGCTGGAGGGGCCCCCGGCGCTTACAGCTGATACCAGACCAGACTCCGTCCCTGTGGGGAGGTCATCGATGGAGCCCGACAGATCCTGGGACCAACAACAAAAAGACGGGTGATTAATGTAAATGGGATGGGATACATGGGTACATGATACAGCAGTTGTTGTGCAGCTACTGGACACTGGAGAAGGATATTATACTGCACTTAACAGCTAAACAACAGTAAGCACCGTGCTTTCAGCCAGTCTCTGCCAATGACACAACTTTAAAAGACCTGAATAAGTGGGGAAGTGATGCGAACAAGGCGTATTTATAACAGCTGTAGAAAACATGTTAAACATGACAAAATACCAGCTTCAATATCACTAATTGGGTGCAGCCAGCGGTAGATGGTTAAGAATTTCAACATATCAAGACTATCCTAGGACAGCACTTTTCTGCCCTAGAAGGTGAATTACTTTTTTGAAGCCTTTGAGGTAAATTCTCTATTTCTACTAAATAATATTATAATACTATTTAATTTAATACTATTATAGGCTATTGAGCTATGTTAGTATGCCTAGAGTAGCTCTTTAATAACTTTATCTACCCATTCCAAATGAAAAGCCAAGTAACGGGAAGAAAATTGTGCAAAACATGCCAATATTATCCAAATGACAGTTCTTTAATGCAGGTATGACACATTATGCTTGACGCATGCCACCAGCAGCATCAAAGTGTCCATAATTATCGTAAAAACCATCCTCGAGGGTAGTATGTTTTTTTTTTCCTTCAGCAATTACTGTGGCCCGTCTCCAGAAATTCTTCAAAATTGCGTGCCAACATAAAAGTAACATCCAGGATCCAAGTTTGCTAACTAGGTCCCTGGTTACCACAACAGTTGGCATAGCAACCATGTCGGGATTTATCGGACAGGAGGAGTCACTGACCAATCAAATAGCCATAACACCGTATGCTTCACACGTGTTCAAATGTGTGAAGCAGAAGCGTGTGTGAACTATGCATACATTCAGCCATTAAATTATACAGCAGTCTCATGTTGTACATTATATTTCCACAGAATACAAGCCGTAATTGGAGCGCATTATTGACGTGAACGTAGCACAGTCCTAGCAGCTGGTTAACATAGCCACGAAACAGTCTGCATGGCCGGCTGTAGTGAACGTGAATAGTAATGGGCCTTCATTCAGACCAAGGGAGAGCTGTTACAGTCCACATTCACAGAGCACAGAGGTGTGCACGCGAGTGTGTTTGTTTGTGTGCGCACGTGCTTTAAAGGTGTCGCCCCCCCCATTTGAATTGATTCCAGGGAATCCCCACCGGTTCTGCTGACAAAAGAATAGCATCTTGAGTGAAGAAAATATACAGAGAAGGAAGAGTGGGGGGGGGGGGTGGGGGGGGCGACAACAAGTACAGATAAGGACAGGATGTGAATGCGATGTGATGGCTGCCTCTTAACCACACATCAGTGGACCACACGCACACGCGCATTGAATGTGACCTGTAAATGACCCTGGTTCTCCTGGCTGCTCTATGCTTGGGCACACACATGCATGGCTGTGTCAGCTGACTCTACATGCAGTGCCAGGCCCTAAACCTGTTGGTGCTCTTCCACCTGTCTCCACCTGGCTGTCACGCACACGCACGAGCACACGCACACGCACGCGCGCACACACACACGCACACGCACAGGCGCACCTGTTGATCTGCAGTGACCTTTCCTACCACCAGCTCAATGAAGCAAATACAAACCTGCAAAGCTAATATGCTGTAACACATGTACAATAGTCTAGGGAGTTTCAGCAGGGCTAATGTCTACAAATGATATCTACAGATGAATAAATATAGCTGTATATTATATTAAAAAGACGAGCCTGCTAAAGCAGATTGTAAAAAATAAACTTTGTGAGCAATCTATCACACACACACGCACACGCGCACACACACACACACACACACACACACACACACACACACACACACACACACACACACATGTAAGCATAACTTGAAGGCATTGGTTGCACTGGTGATTGCATTAGCTTAAGGCTATCATGTAAAGTGCGCTGAGCGGGCCAGACTAATTTAGAAATCTGTCTGACATCCTCCTTGATAAAACGAGACGACGATCAGCAGCATCTCAGGAATTCAGAACACGTATTGTACATAATTATAACAATCCGCAGTGTTCATTTTAAGGTAAACCTAACAGGGTTTTGAGCTGCCCAACCCATACATACATCCATATAGGAAAGTTTTTGACACAACATGCCCGTTATAGTACAGTCAGGATTTGGCTAATGTCATCCGTGATGTCTCCCCACTGCTGCCTGCCCCTTAGCATCTACACAGACTGTGTGAGACAGAGCGCGTCTCCGTCTATCCATGCGTGGCGCGGCCTGTGGAAGACAGGCGAGCCTCTGTGGCCGTCAGCCGTCAGCTGCCTTGTTTTGGTTAATGTGCTTTCGGCGGTGGCACACAGAGCCATTGTTTTCTGTCACGGCTCCGTGAGTGCCCACCCGCGTTGCCAGCCTGTCGCAGGGCATTATCTGCCTGCGCCCGGCCAAGCACGCGAGGCGCAGCCCCTCCATTCTTCCCCCTGTCTCTCTCCCTGTCTCCTCCTCGCTCTGTTTCCCAGTCTCACCCCCTGGTACCTCCGCCTCCCCCTCCCACCTGGCCAAACCCAGCCAATCAGGTGGCTCTGGTATTCTGAGCCGAGTGATACAGTGCGCTGCCTCCACCAATAGGGCTGAGCGGTATTTTCAGCCGACCACCTCAGGAGCGTGCCATTTGACACATCGGAGTCCTTGGAGCTGGGGTAACCATGGCAATGCCTTTTCCCAAACAGCGAGAGCCTGACGTGGATCTGGGTTGTTAACCTATGGGGTAATTGTGTGAATGGATGGTAATAATCACATTTCCTCTAATTGGGGTGCTGTTGCCAGGTTCTTTCCACTGGCTGTTTAGGGGACAAGGAAGCACATGACTAATTTACTTAGTGTTTGTGGACACGTTGGGTTTATACACAAGCAGACCCACTGGCCCAGGACCAGAATAGTACGTAACGTGATAGGGCCTGTAAAAATGCCAATAGTAAATACACCATAAACCTATGTTTATAGTTTATGGTGCGAACGCATTAACGGCGGTAAAACGAATCCGTTCCAAAATGTACGTACAATAAACAGGCCATTATCAGCACAAACGACTCCCCCCAACCCCCCGCACACTCACATACAGGCCTTGTCGAGGGCCACGGAGCATTGTGTTACCTGGATAATTGTGTGCAACGCGCTAATGTTTGGAGCGGCGAAGCCATCCAGACGGTCGCTTGGTGGGTCCAAACGCCCGGCAATCTGGGGCCCAATCCAAAGTGGCCCAAATCCAATTTGTTTGGCTGAGGGCTGCAAATTGCTGTGTGCATTGAGTCTCCAAATAGCTGTCAACCGTTCCCGTTTGGTGACTTGTATCGCTTAATTCGCTCCTGGAGCATGTAATTGTCATAATAAGAAAAATATTGAGGTGATAATAACCACTTACTTTGAGATGCAACCCCCCCCCCCCCACTCCCCACACACACCATCACCCACCCAACAACACCTCCCACCCAAAGACACATGTAAGTGGCTCGGGCTGCCATCGTCACATTTCACACCACATTGCAGAGGAAGTCTCTCATGACCCTTGACCTCGCCAGCCCTGCTGCCTGCCTGCACCAACATTTGTTCTCTTCTCTTTGTCATTATGTGTGTGTGTGTGTGTGTGTGTGTGTGTGCGCGCCACAAGAACTGCTTTAGCACAGATGCAGCCCAGTTTACATCTGAGGCACCCACGCACTCCCTTGCCTCAATCATACCCATGCTGCTGGTGTCTCAAACCTTATTAGCTACAGTAGACCAGCATTCTGTATGGGAGTGTGTGTGTGTGTGTGTGTGTGTGTATAGTAACAGTTCACTGTCTAGACAGGGAGGACCCACTGGCAGCTACGTCCTGTGGAACAGAAACAGTTTTCTCTCTATATATACAGTATATATATAAATATATTTATATGTTCTAAGCCAAATAAGTCCAACGTCAAGACTAATGTGTCATACTTGCATCAAAGAACTGTAATTTCGATAATATGTTACTTGGCTTTTCATTATGTATGGGTAGATAAAGTTAAGTCCATTGCAGTAATCTGATGGTGGTTATAACAAATGTTCTACATATAACTGTATACATACATATTCTAGTTCCTGTGAAGTCATGGCAGGTCATGGATTTGAGCCCTGGAGTCGGTCTAATGTGTAAGCATCCTTGGACATGATGATTAACAGATAGCTACTCCTTGTAATACCGAGTGTACTCAATGTAATTTAACCTGCTGTCCCCCTGCTCAAGATAAATGACAGCAGGCTATTTGTAGGATAGATGAATGGCAGATACACTGAAGGCTATGCCACTGTGACGTGCCCTATACCCACTCCGCATGGGAACAGCGATCTTGCAAAGGTGACTGACTCACTCAGGCCACAGACTAGCACAACAACAGGGAGACAGGACCGGTGGTCTGTGCCCCCAGTTTGTGAGCCGACATGCACTCAGGCAAAACACTGTGCAGCCGCTCTGCATGATTACACATGTGTACATGCCACTGCAAATGTATTTTTAGATGTAAATTCACATACATTTGCTGAAGTGTGCAGCTGTCTTCCCACAGGCAAAGAGCATAATCTATTATCCATTATGGCGTTCGCATTAGTGCATCAATTCTGGCAACTTCTCTGCGGCACGCACAAGCAGCTATTTGGGGTAAAAAAAAAAACAATAACTGGTATGGCTTCATTCACTATATAGGTTTATTCCCTGTTTCCTTCTCTGGGTAAATATGATGGCGTGAACTGTAATTAACTCTAATAGCTATCTATTGTTGGCCTGAGGGGCGGTTTCTCTATCGTCCACCCTACACTCGTTTATCGCTCCGGCCGTTGCCTTTCCTCTCCTTTTACGGCGCGCTGGAGACTAAGTGGAAATGCTATTACACAAAGATGTATTTTTATTTCTGCCCCCAAACCGTCGATTGAGGCCAAATCCAAATGAAATGCAATGCAAATGAACCCAAATGCAGCGCCGCTGTACGCGTGCCACTGTGTGTGTACTGCGGTGCGAGTGTTAATGGCGCCCCATGTACTGTAATACCGCTGCAATGTGCTATTAAGTATGGAGAAAGAGATGGAGAGGGAGAGAGAGGAAGGAAAGGGATAAGAGAGTCTTTACACAAATCCCACATCCTAATTCCTCCCTCTGCCTTTAATGGGCTGAGATGTGTGCCCTGACTGCATCCATGACGACACTCGCTGCTGATGAAGACAGATGAAGGTGAAGACTCGGGAACATCGACAGCAATGAAGGGAATGTGCTACAGGCAGATGCACACCGGAACATGTGTGCACACGTGAGGTAAGACCTGCACAGCCACAAGCCCCCCCCCCCCCCAGGAAAAGGACACGCTTAACCAAGCGAGGGGGCAGATCTGGCATGCCTCGGGCCTGCAGAGCCCACCCGGGTGAAGCCTGGCCTCTCCCTGTAGACACGCTGGTGCCCACCCAATCTCTGCCAGGTCTTCTCAAACGAGAGCTCGGGGGATAAACGCTGGCCCCTCTAGTTCCCCAAAGCTTCCCCTCTACTCCCATTCATTTCCATTTGAGTCTGTCTCATGCCTACTGCACTTGGAATGCTGTTGCCTGCTCTTGTCCAACCAGCGGCTCATCCATGCTGTCTGTCTGGGCAACACAGCATGCCATTCATAGGACGCCTGTATCCAGGGTTTCACAGACTCACTTGTGTGCATACTCTTTATGTTGAGTATTAGACATGTACGCCTCTTCAACGGCCACGCTCTACCCATTAAACTACTAACAACCACAGTTGTGGACATCCCATGTTCAATAGTACATTATTGAGAGTGCACACAGTGGGGAGAAGCAGTAAAAGTGAGATACTCTCAATCCAACCTCAAATTGAGCCTTAATGTGATCAGGATCCATAATACCATCCATCCATCCATCCATCCATCCATCCATCCATCCATCTTCTCCCGCTTATCCAGAGTCGGGTCGCGGGGGCAG
>JAODTR010000015.1:3326799-3344191 GCA_025399935.1 Amblyopsis rosae
CCCAGTCAGAGCTTTCCAATGTGGCTCGGGAAAGGGAAGTTTGGGGTCCCCTGCTGGAGCTGCTGCCCCCACGACCCCACTCTGGATAAGCGGATGAGGATGGATGGATGGATGGATGGAACTCATAAGTCACAGCACTCACTGCCTCCAGTGAACATACAGTAACTACACAAACTCTGATCTGACCAAGATCACGCGTGAATGAAATAAACACCTGGATCATGTTCTTATAAAAAAACACACCATGATCCACTTTATTGTCAAGGCCAGACATATTAGGAGTGGACATATTTCCCAGGAGACACTACAGATTCTGTTCATTGCTGTCTCTGTGGAAGAGCTTGTGTCTGTGTGTTCATGAGTTTGTGTGACTGCATGTGCCAGAATTAAATAGTGCGTGTGTACACAATATTACCGGTGTGTGTTTTGTGAGGAATGCACATGCATGTAAACAGCATGTGCACAGTACAGCACATCAAGTCAGTCAGTAAATGTAAAATTGTGAAAGTGTGGGAATTCAAGGAAAACGTGTGTGTGTTTATGTGTTCAGGGCACGCGCGGTGTGTGCAATGCACACACACAGGCCTAGTATGTGAACAACGTATGAGAATGTGCGCACAGTTGTGCAATAATTTTCGCAAAAGTACATGCCGCAAATCTTTTTGTGTGAATGTGAATGTGTGTGTGCGCGTGCGTGTGCGTGCATGCGTGTGTGTGTGTGTATGTGTGCGTGGACCATCTGTGTCCAGATGCTGTGTGAGGAACAGGCCTGTTCGGACAGCCAGACACTTGGCAGGTCTTCTGACAGGCCCGTGTGAGGGATCACAGGGACAGAGGAGTCAGACAACAACCCTCCTCTCCTCCCACTCTGCCAGGAGTCAATGGGTCTGAGGTTACAGACCTGGGACCAGCTACAGCTTCTCCGATGTTCACCAGTGGTAGATCTGTGCTGTCAGATGGAGGCAGATGCAGAGCACAGACCGGTGCACCTGGGTACGGACCGTAACACAAGACAGCATGGGTGATGGTGGTGGAGTGGTCAGACGGGCTTCTTTGGTGCTTCTGGAGGCTAGATGGATGCACTGTGAATAATGTAATCCTGGCAGCTGACCATTGGGCTCTGCATTCTCTATATGCACTTAAGATAAAACTGCGGACTGAGCACGTTATTTTGGCTCTAAGGATCCCATTGCAGTAAGATCATGTTCATTAGTGGTTTAGTGTTTGATGTTAGCTGTGATCACTGTATGCTAGCTGCTGCGTCTTGTAGCACCAAATAACATTCACTGTAGGGTGTGTATATTGTGTTTGATTGTATTTGTCTATAGTAGATGTCTTAAACCTTCCTGCATTTGTGGCCATGTAATGTATCAACATACAACGCACCTTACTGTATACAATTCTAGCCACACCCCTCTTCTGATGTCTACCAGTCACAACAGGGAAATCCTTCCAGTGACTGTCTCTTACTGCCTGCTTTGAGACACGCTTCTTGCCTTACTGACTTGCAATACATTCAATTCATTCACTTCAGCGTTTGTGTCCAATTTCCTCCCAGGCATTACAAACAGAAGATGGAGCTTGGTTTGTTTAGCTAGCACGTGTACAATATAACAAACAAACAAATTATCCCTGTAAAGGGTATGAATCAGTAGGAGAAATAAACAAATCTGTTTAAAAAAATGTTTGCTAGGTTTATGCTTGTGCACAAGGCATGTGTTGACTGGTGTGTGTGTGTGTGTGCAGAAGGTTCACCCTGACCTGCACTCAGTGTGCCATCTTTCTTAGCTGGCTCCTGGCAGAGTTATAGAGCGCGCCTGACATTTATGGAGGGCAGACCTCTTCCCCGGAGCTTTGATGCAGGGAGTCCTACAGCCTGCAGGTTGTAGGGGTCGTCCAGAAGGGGCCATCTGGGATGCATGGTGTGTAAGTGAAAGCATATTGTGCTGCTCATTTTCCCCTCGGGCTCCTGTCCAGGAGACTCTGGGGCGGATGGATGCTAGCATGGCTGGATTGGGCATGGTGTGTGCGCGTACACACGTGAGTGTGTGTGTGTGTGTGATGAGCAATGTCTTTTTTTATTTTTATTTTATGTTTTTTGTCCCAACCTAAACTTCCGAAAGGAGAGAAAGGATTGGAAGTCCTTTTTCTCCATCTCCCTCTCTCTGAAAACATTATTCGTGCCGGCAGATGAATGTATTCATATCACTCTGTTTACTTTATTACTGCACTTTCATTCTCCTCTTTTCTCCACATTTGTTTACAAGAATAAAAGCCTACTCTGACAGAATTATCCCCGCGCGCAACCAAAATAAATCACAGCAATGGCGCATGCACATCACTCACATTCAAAGAGCAATGCTAAATTATAGATGGCCCCTTTTCCCCAAATATGCATTTCATTAGCATATTCTGCGCCTGTAGTTTTTTGTTATTTATATTAGTTTCTTTCTTTCTGACGTTGTCCCTATTGGTGTGTATGTGCATGTGCATGTGCATGGAACGGAAGAAAGCTCGCACAGCAAAGCAGGACGCGTCCTCTTTCCCAGGTCCAATTTAGGATTAAATTACAATACTCTTAAAAAAAGCGTTGACTTTGCAATTAATTATTTTAAGATTAGCCTGACAGTAATGGGCCTCCCTCCGATGCCAACCAGTGAAAAACTGGCCGCTTGCTCTCCAGGACAGCGGTGCAAACGCACTCACACACATGCAGACACACACACGCACACACGCACACGCACACACATACACACGCACGCACACACTGGCTGTCTCTATAGTATTTTCCTTTCTTCAGTTTCTCAACCTAATCATTCCTCTTTCCGTCTGTCTTAAAACACCTAACTCTCCCCCTATATTTCTCGCTCTCTCCTTCCCCACCTCTCTCTCTCTCCACGTCTTTCAATGTCTCATTTCCCCTCCTTCCTCCATCTAACTCTATTTCTCTCTCGCTCGCTTTCAATCTCGGCAGGAAGCAGAGATGACTCCTGCTCTCTCCTTGTGTCCTTTCTCTCCTCCTCCTCCTCTCCCCTCCCCTCCTCATCTTCCTCTCATTGAGCCGTTCCACTCGGTGAGCTTTCCCTTCTATTATTTCTTTTTCCTGGCGGTGCCCGCCATCGTCTGCTCTCTCCGTGGCGCTTGGCGTGCGATTGATATTGCTCCGGTACGGCGGGCAACACTTTACGAGCCGCCGGGGGCCTTCGCCCGCGTCCTGCGCTCTGACGGATGTGCCCCGCCGGCACCGCGCGCATGCGCACGCTCGCCCGTCCGCCGCGGCTGCCAGGCGACAGCGTTTTGTGTGTGTGCGTGTGTGTGTGTGTGTGTGTGTGTGTGTGTGTGGGGGGGGAGGGCAGAGTACATCGGCGTCGTCCGCACGCTGTTGCTTGGAGCCAAGCGAGGCATTTTCTCTCCATTTCTCTCTGCGGTCGCTGCTGCTGTTCCTCGTGCTGCGCCCCCCCACCCCAACCGCCGAAACCCCCATCCTCCCACACCCCCGTGTTTTCTTCCTTTCCTCGCTTCGTAAATTAATTTCATCATCATCCCTCCCTCACTCAGAGACCCCAGCCACCCCCCCCCCACACACACACACACAATCACCCGGGCACACTTCACACAGCACACCCCCGCCCCTCCGCCCCCAACCACGCTTTCACTTCCACCCTGTTTATTTAAATATTTGATATGCAAGCGGTCATAAAGAAATGTCACAGGAGGGGGAACAGCGATGGCTGTGGGAGATGTGAAGTCACACACACACAGATAGAGAGAGAGAGAGAGAGAGAGAGAGGCTATTATGGGTAATGGTTTATAGTGTAGAGCATGGCTCCCACAATGTAGACACACACACCACCTCCCTGTCCCCCTGCACACACACACACACACACACTGGATGGACATGGACATGTGACGTGAGCCACAAGACAGAATCACTACATCTACGCCGGCAACTAGTCAGGAGTGTGCACACGCACATGCACACACACACAAACACACACACACACACGTGCGTGAGTGTGCACTTTCGCACACATGCGCCACTGCCCGTATGGAAAATAAGTCTTCCCGTGCACAATTGACTGCTAACACACTGTATTCTCTGCAAAACGGCCATTTACTAGGCATCGCAATTTTAGATGGAAAACACCTTAGAAAGACCTGCACCGGTAGAGAGCCTTTAACACTCCCTGTCACTACCGGGTGAATTTAACAATCTGTCTAACTGCAAGGCAGCTGTGTCTTGCCTTTCCTTCATCCCTGACTATCTGGATATTGCTTTATTGACCAGCCTGTGTCTCCATCCTGGACACAGGGCCCAGGGCTCCCACTAACGGCAGGGCACCATCACTTCCCACTCATACACCCCCTACCAAACCCCAGCCCAACCCACCACCTCTCCCAGTGCCTGTTGATTTCCATCACTTTCCACCGCTAGAAGCACCCACAGGACCACAGCACTGTGGCAATTTCAGCCTGAAAATGATGAGAATAGGAGGAAGATAAATCAAGCCCACCTAATACAAAAGAAAGCCTGTGTGTGTGTGTGGTTGTGCGTGTGTGTGTGTGTAGGGGCTGGCAGATAGTAGAAGAGAGATGAGAGCCACAGACAAAGCCACAAGTGAGTTTCCCTTAGTCCAACAACCTTGAATGTATCCTTGATGCCTCTATGCTAAAACACTGCAGATCACCATGAAAAACGTGATCATTAAGGCTGATAGCATTGGCTTGGCATTTCACAGACCTCTGGGCAATAAGCTCCCGTGGCCACGCCCGGGGGGGCTCCTGCAGAAGAAGTGACAACACACCAGGGGTCGCAAGTCAACGAGGGCAACCGCCTAGCAACGACCCCCAGCCCCATAGAGACAGAGCACATTTAAGTCTCGCCTGCACCGAGGGGGGGGGGAGAGAACATGATATAGTTCTCCATTGACTTTGTATTGCGTTAAGCAATACAAGTGAAACTTTCTTAATTAAAAGCTGTTGTGTGACAGGATGCACTACCCACATGGTAAAGAACCCTGAACTAACCTATTGAACTGAAAAACAAGGTTCGACAGGCATTATCGTGAGGCAGGGAAATATAGGACAACTGGAATCCTGATACTCAATATGCTTACGTGTGGTGACTGGTTGAAACAGCCTGCTAAAATAATCCTTTATCATGGCGAAATAACAAATATTTGATCATGTGAAGCAGTTGGCATACTGTGGTGCTGTTTGTGTCTACACGTGTAGTTTCAATGCAATATGATTTCTATTGCCTGTATACAGTTTGGTCGCCTTTTCTCTTTCTTTTTTCTGTTCAACAGGTTATGAAAAATGTGTTCTGGGTTCATTACCTTTACAGCTTTTATGAAGATTTCAGTTTTTTTTTTGTAGTAGTCAGAAATGACGTTAGCTTAGCTTAACGCAATGCAAAGTCAATGGAGCGCTATGGAATGTTTCTTCCCCCGGTGGTCTCTATTAATTCCCCCTGGGTCAACAGCACAAGCCGATGGATAGTCACATTACTTTGATTGTTAAACATATTTTAAAACAACAACAAACATATTTAGACAATACAACAAAATATGAATATATTTACAAATTTGTGACTGGTCTGTGGCCCAGGCCCCCAGTTTGTGAACCATTGGTATAATATTTCATGCACACACACACACACACACACACACACACACGCACACACACACACACACACACAAATACTTAATTATACTCCCCACAATACAGTACAATGTGCAATAATGATATCCAAAGACAAATGCCGCACAATAAACCATCCGTCTATCCATCCTTCATTCAGTACACACACACAGTACATTCACGCTCATGCATGCACGCACACACACACACAAGCACACACACACACACACACACACACACACTGCTTCCGTCTGCCCTATCCAAGCCCAGGTCAGGGTGTCCTCCAGCAAGTCTCACCCCCTTGGCTGTTAATTACCACTAATTGGCCTGGCTCTTTTTATTTTTTTTACCCTGCTCTTCTGTAATGGAACCATTTATCTTCAGCGCTTAATGAGAAGCACTGTAGTCACCAGCCAAGGTCACGCACAACTTGCGCCCAACAAAGATACAGAGAGAGAGAGAGAGACTTGGACACGTCCAGGAAGAAGAGCAAGAGAGCTATAAAGAGAGAAATAGAGAGAGAGAGAAGAGTGGGCGGGTGAGGTGGGGGCTGGGGGGAACAGAGGCAGGGATGTTGTTTATCCTCTAACATTTTAGAGGACAAAATATAAGTTTGCATAACTTCACAAAACAACTGTGTTTTGAATCTGGTTGAATGCTTGAGAGTTGAGAAATAGCTGGGAGCCGTGGGAGTTAGCAGTACCCGACACACACCACAACACACGGGGAACTTCCAAGGACAGGCTAATTAAAATACTCACAATGCTTGCTCAAACAATAGAATCCTCCAAACAATGCAAACAGTGCAGTCTAGCACACACAAAACAATTTGATTCAATACTTTGAATAAAGCTACACAAAAAATTAAATGGTGTGGCATGCGGTATACACAGTACTGCATGTGGCACTCAGAGGTTAGGAATTTGCGATTACAGATAAGTTTTACATTGTGGGTAGATTCTGTGGTATGTTGGTTAGTATGCCAGAAAGATCAATTTAATGTCGAACCAAAACAACTGACAGTAACTGAACTATTAGCTATCTTGCTGGTGTAAGCAATCAAGCTGTTCTGTTTGTGTCGAGAAATGCTCTCCTTTAAAGTGCTTCTCTGAGGAATGTATAGCAGAGTGACAGCAGCCATCACGTGATTCTTCGGGGACAGGCGATTGGTCCAGCATGGTGCTGTGTGTCAATGGGACAGTGTTGTATGGATTATGCTAATGTAGTATTCCACAAGCCCCGCTAGCATGTGGCTGACATTACGATAACCTTTGCATGTTTAGCCAACACAAGCTATGGATGTTCATTGAGTAGAGGAGCATACATCACACACACATACATACATACACACGTACACGCACACACACTCTGTCCATATATTGAAAAGTATCTAAATTGATAAATACACTGTTTTATATAAATAAATACAAAATTAAAATAAAATATAACATGATTACTTAAATAATGTATGAATATATTCATTATCCCAAATCCATTATAACCACTTATCTCCGACAACTCCGACAAATATGCGTGCGTGTGCGAGTGAGTGTGTGTGCATGCATGTGTGTGGGTGTGTGTTACAATCAGAAGCATGTGGTGTGGACGTTTACAGCTAAATTGCAGTGATATAATTGATTCAAATGAGGCCATGTTCAGCCAACAGAGACCACTGGTGTCCTGGTGACCATAAATCACCATGTTGTCCCCACAACACCTCTATTTTCTCTCTCTCTCACACACACACACACTCACGCACACACACACGCACACACACACACAAACACAGCGTATGCAGATAAACAGAACATATGAGTTTCGTCGCAACATCCATATTTCACAGACGCTTTATGTTCTCTGAGGTTGGCAATTGACCGAGACAGACAGACAGACAGACAGACAGACAGACAGAGACAGACAGGCAAAAATTACTGATAATTAAGGATGATGGCTACTGCTCTTCATCACAATAAGGGGCTGAGAAGGGGTGAGAGAAATATGAAAAAATGATATTGACATTAGCTGATATTTTGATCATGCATATTACGTTATTAACGTTATGTTATTGGACCAATCATAGGATATTATACAATATTTGCCATGTATTGTTTCTCTTTTCCTTTTCTTTTTTTGAGGCTGGAAGTTTGTTTCTTTACATTTATAAAACATAACTGCAGTGTAATATTAAAATGTTCTCAATAATGAAAAATAACTACCATTTCTTACATTATTTTCACTATTTCATTATTTTGTAAAGCCATCCCTAAAAAGACATGTTCATACCTACTGTACTCTAAATCTGAAACTCATGTTTTCCCATAAATTATCAACCATAAAATGATTTACACAAAATATACATGCACACACACAAACATGCATTCATAAACATTTCTACTTATTTTGGACATGCAGTATCAGCTCACTCACAAAAACATGCGCACACAGTGGACAGTAGAGTCAGAATATCTGTATAACTATTAGATAGGACACGTTAGCCATCTAAATATCTTGAGACTGCCTTGCAGTCCCTGGAGAGACCACAGGTAGATGTTGAGGAGCACAGTGAGACCGACAGACAGCGGGAAAGGAGGGAAATGGAAGCAGAGCTGTAAAGGGGGAGTGAAAAGAAGATGGGCTGAATTTCAGCTGGAGTGGAGACATTTCGAGGGAACGAGAAGGAACAGAACAATGAGCGGAAACAACGCGGGTGTAATCTCTCTCTGGGGCGTTTGAAGGCTTTAAACGCAGAGGGAAGCGAAGCACTTGTCCTTCCATTCAGCTGCTCCACGTGGCTAATTTGCATATGTGAAGGTTGGGGTGGGTGGGGAGGGGGGAAACCACAGCACCCACCCCCATGAGAGTTGGCTTCCTGCCAGCCACACACACACACACACACACACACACTGCCAGAGGGGGAAACCCAATACGTTGGAGCGCATTAGTGTCAGCGCGGCAGCGTGCGTGTGTTTGTATAACCCTGCCAACCATTCGTAAATAGCTCCTCTCTCACATCTACCATGAGGCCGAAACAGGGCGAACTCCAGTCTCTCTCTCTCTCTCTCTCTCTCTTTCTCTCCACTATGTATTATTTTGTTTTGAGGGTGAAATTCTTTTTCAGAGTGGAATAATGTGATTTTGTATTCGTCATTGTCTATGATTGTTGCAATAAATTTGTTTTAAAATGCAAATTCTCTCTCTCTCTATATCTCTCTCTCTCTCTCTCTATCTCTATCTCTCTTTCTGTGTGCCCATGCCTCCAAAGGCAGCACCCCTACATGTGGCTCACTTCCCTTACTCTCTCTCTGCCAGGTGAAAAGGGTTTTGCACTTTTGTGGTCTGCTGTTGTCTGAAGAGACCTGAAAGGGCTGAAGTGATTTTAAAAGATGTCACAAAACAGAGAAGTATGCTCATGTAAAAACAAGCCAATCAGATCTGTCCACGCGTGACATCATATCTGCATTGCAGCCAATCGTCACGGATCTATCCTAAGATAGCCATTAAAAGAATAAGGGTGCTGGATAGAGCCAGGCATTGAGCCTACAAATCCCAGTGTGCCAGAGAAGGACATGACTCCAGAGCGGGTAGTGCCAGGGAAAACGGGTTGGTTGGGATTATTTGTTGAATCTATCCCCGCTCATAATGTTTGAGCACGGATGAGAGCCATGAAATAGCTCACAAGTGATATCCCACAAGGCCTTGTACTTCACACCCACACAGAGAGTTAACACTCTCCGGCATGGACAGCAAGCCTTCTTCACTGGAAAACTGTTATCGTTTGGATTTTTTTATCCTTTTTTTTTACACTCCCCCATTCACACCATTGTCAGTTCCAATAAGGCAATACCAGAAACATCTGACAGTAAAACAAAGCCTGCTTATTCACACAGTACAGTAATTACAACTTTCATTTGCAATGTTTATGTCTCCACCTTTGACTCTGTGGTAATATTAAGCGTGTATAGCAGGGCCAGACAAAATCCTGCAAATATTTGATTAGCCCATTAATTATATGCATAACCAGAGTTGCAACTGGTCAGTTATGTGTGTGTTGGTCTTGTTGTTTTTATAACGATCTGAATTTAATTGGCATTTTGTGAAAACAGCGGGCAGTCCAGGGATAACCCCAGCCTGCCAATTACCTCACCAAGATCTGTGTTTCATCCTGGATGAAACAGATGAAACATGCAGTGCACATAGAGCCCTTATCAGCCGCAACAGAGCAAATTAATATTTCACTCTAGTGTTGATAATCAGAATCCTGCTCGATAGCCAGGCCTCAAATGTAGACAAAACAATAGAAGAAAGAAGTTCAAATGAGATAGAGCGGGAGAGGGAGAGGGAGAAAGAGAAAGAGAGGGGGGGGGGAGAGGAGAGAGAGATTGAAATGGGGTGGTGCTGAGGTTGGCCTGCTAAGTGCTGACGAGGCGACTTCTGCTTCCTCCCAAATGCGCGTGCATATTATACACTCAAGGACACATGCGCTAACAGACTCACTAAACACACATTTGAATGGGCATTTGAAACAGACACACACACACACACACACACACACACATTGACACACCTGTGCATGTCAACTTGGTGAGGACACTCCCCGGTGGTCGGTTCATCCATTGCAAAGCATGAAAGCATAAATTACATTCCATCGGCCGTCATAGAGCCCATCACTATGCACAAGGATATTCCCGCATAATACAATTTGACATTGATGCATTGCTCCCATTACAAAGTCTTTGTTCATATCAGACTAATAATTCATAAGAGAGAAATGTAAACAGTATGCACCGTACAACTCCGCAAGCAGGGATCACTTCAAGGTAAGCGCGTTAGCAAGGATGGGAATTGGTCTACTACGCTAACAGAACATAACGCTAACATTAGCTTTTCCTGTTGGTCTGAGTTCTTATAATAGAAAATGAGAACAAAAGAAAAAGGGCTGGACAGTGATAAATGCATGCAAAATATTGTCCAATTCCATATGAGCTATTGCTGCAATTGTCTGAACTGCAAAGCAGAATGTTCCAACTTGCTATGTAAGCTCTCGCAATTATTTACTAATGCCTTTTATAGTTCCCTCTGTATGCAATGCGTGTTCTGATCAGTGACTAATAGAGCAGGCCTGTGTAAGCAGTTAATATTGATAAAGCCACATAAAAACGCTTTTTGGCCAAGATGGCCTTTTGAAGAACCTTCCAGCCATTCAGAGCATCTCAAACAAATACTCAAATAGAGAAGGAAGAAGTGTGTGAGAGAGAGAGAGAGAGAGAGAGAGAGAGAGAGAGAGAGAGAGAGAGACAGACCAGCTGAGCTTGCATGTGAACACTGTTTTTTCTGATACTTCAATCAAATGGGCTGTGGTAATTTACAAAAATGAGAAGGCTATTTTGAAGAGAGGATGTCAAATCCACACACACACAAACACACGCACACACGTAAACACAAGCACACGCACATACACACAAACTACAGGGCGATCAAACATGCTGAAGCTCAGAGGAACACACACACACACACACACATCAGTGGGCCCCTATATTAATTCTGGTGAGTGGCCAGTCAAGTGAGTATTGGGAGGGGAGTGGAGGGAAGGGGAAGGGAAATTGAATTTGAAAGAGGAGAGAGCGCACCAACAGGTGACAGAGGCGCGCGCCGACCGAACGCTCTCTGAAGTAGAGCATGGGCATATCATGGGGCCAATTTGGAGGCCGCATTATGCATTACACTGCTCTCCTTACTCACACCTGCTGTCAGTGCAGCGGAGAGCTACAGATATGCCGCAATAAATATTAATTAAACATAGGGCTTTTGAATATACTGGTGGACATGTTGGTGGTGTGTGGTGCAATGATGAGGGACTCATTCGCGTGCAGTTATGCCCACAGAAAAACTTTTCCCCCCTATATTTACAGCAGAAAAAAGAAACGTACTGTAGGATTTGTAAAATCAATGTGCAGTATTATGCACAACAGTTGGAAGAACAAAACAAAAATTTTTAACTATATGATTAAAAGTCTAACAGAAAGACATAATGTGCAATAAACAGTTATGTACTTTTTTTCACAGATAAATATAGCCTATATGTGTTAAAACACTATTTAAACAGATGAAAAAAAGCAGCTTTAAACTATTTTTTCCAATAATTTTGCTATGATCAATACCAAGTAAAACTCACACGCTAAAACATCCATTGCAATTCCCCAGTATACCTAACACAAATTGCCTTTGATTGAAACAATGTACACTAATGAATTGCTTTTGTTTTAGAGAAGCAGACAGCGAGATATGCTCTACCACCCTGCCCTCCAGTCCTCCAGATGTGCAATCCAGCGGTGTGCATAATTCAGAGGATCAAAACACGCACACAATGCACTTTCATTGTGTTACGGAACGATGTTATTATGGGCGAATGTTTTGAACAGGCCGTGCCGTGCCCTTGGCTGTAGGTCTGGATGCGCAGTGCTTCTATCATGAGAGCGTGTTAGTAGGCTGCCCAGCGGGGATACTGGGAGCCAATCAGATGGCAGATAGAGATGTCAACTATGAGCCAGCAGTCTAGAGAGCATTACAGAGGTTTACCTCCACTATTCAAATTCCTAACCGGGCTGAGGGGTACAAACCAGGCGCACGCATACGGCGACGCAGCGTAACGGTAACAACACACAAAAACACATTCGATGAGACTGTATCAAACGTCTGTCGTATAGGCTATTGGCTAACCGACGTGAATGATGATTAACCCAATATATGTAACATTATATAGCTTTCTGTAGGTAGGCTATATATTATTATCAGGCTATTATTATTTTTTGTTTTCTACGTCGATGCCTATTCGACGACATCTTCAAATAGGCTACAGCACGTACGTCGGGCGTTTTGCAACGTGTCTGACACCACGTCGGCAGAGAGGCGAATCTACCGAACATATCCTTTTATTGTATAGGCTAGACTAGTCGAAATGGACCATGCCACAGAACATACGCTTTTAATTAAAATTTATTGTAAAATAATAAAATGTCGTTATACGGTGTAGTTTAGGCTAATACAATGTATGTAGTCTATTTGCCAATAAACTCGAGGTTTATTACGTTGCATTGTGGTTCAAACTAATCTGAAATGACAAAACTGGTAGTCTACAATTTATAGCTACATTCATTGGCTTTTGTTTTCGGCAAACTTGATTAAAATAATAACAATACAAGCAAACTAAAATAATAATAACAATAATAACAATAATAATAATAATAATAATACATGTAAATAGACTATCCTAAATTAGGCTAGTCCACATTTCAGAAATATTTAGCCAAAGAACAGGCTATATCATAACAATTGAATATAGCCTAACTGTAAGACAATAATCACCGTGGTTATAGCCCAGACGTGCGGGGTTGGCATGCAGTCACAGCAGCGAAGTGTGAGGTTTGCAAAGGAGTGTTTACCTGCGTCCTGCTGAGGCCTTGCCCCCCATTGCCTGTACTCATTGAGTGGGGGTGGTTCCTCTGTTGCCCTCCCCAGCCGTGGGCAGATGTGGCTCCGTACTGAGGTGCCATGTCTTTCCCCAGGCCCATGCCAGCCTGCTGCTGCGCCGTAGGGCCACTATAGTCTTGATAGCCAGTGCCATAGCCTCGCATCATCGGACTCGGAGACGTCAGCAGCTGGTTGAGGGTCGGGGTGGCCCCCGAGGGATGCTGCTGCTGCTGACTTTGTCCAGGGAACCTTTGAAAGCCACCAGACGTAGTCCCTAGAGGAGCCTTGCCGTGACTGGCCGAGGAGTTAGTGACCATAATGTTTCCTGGCTGTCGGGAGCCTGACGGACCCACCAAACCGTAGGCCGCCCCGCCGTAGCCCGCACGGTAAGCTGGGTAGTGGTTATACTGGCTGTTGTGGTACCCAGCTTCCTGGGGGTTTTCCATGCTGTTATGTGCCGAGGAATGCATTATTCCCATCCCGCTGCTCTGCTGTTGTCCGCCATGTTGCTCATAACAGGGCCTCGAAGTATAATAGTTGTTATTAAACTCGGAGTTGTTCCCACCCGCACCCTGCGGCTGGTTGACGTTGTTCCCACCTGCTGCTAAATTGGTGTGTTCATACCTGGCGCCCATCACCCTGTCCCCATGTTTACAGGTGAGGTCTCCTTCACCTTTTCCCAGCATCTGCTGCTGCTGCTCTCCCTGTACCCCCAAAAGGTTCTCTTTTCCGCCGTGGTGCTGGTTCTCCACACCTCGGTCTCCCCGTACTCCCGGTCCGTTGTTGTTACTTTGTATTTGACGCTGCTGATGTGGCGGAAATTGGTTGAATTGCGAATGCTGCGGCGGCTGAGACGGAGGGGGATCTCCGCTCCCCACATATTTCAGTTTGTGATTCGCTATCATACCCGTTTCCATTGAGGAAGTCGTAGAATTAGTCGTCGCCGTAACGGAGGACATGCCATTCCCGGTGTCCCTGTCGCGGCCGTCCGGATTGTTATTAGCCGAAGAAGTTGAATTAACCATATCGAGCTCGTTTCTGTGATGATGGTCTACATTATTCAGAGTCCCGTCCCCAGCTGCCAGCATCGGTCCAGCTCGCTGTACGGTTCCTCCTCCTCCGGACTTCCCCGAATTGAGCTCTTGACCCAAACTGCCAGACAATTTCTTGTTTTTGTTATTAGTTCTGTTCGGAGCCGATACCACTTGCGCAGCCATACTCACTTCTACATCTCAGGCTCAGTGACAGCACCCCGGGAAAAGCCTCGCATTCAAAAACGAGCCATAGGAAAAACAACCAGAGATTAAAAATTATAGTATTCAGTGGAAAAGGGAGCTTTCGTCTAGAGCTGTAGTTGTTGTGGTGGTGGTGGTGAAATGCGTCGCTCACAACGTATTGGTGGCGTCAGTGAGGCTTCATGTCGGAAGTTTCTCGGCCAGGTTTAAATGAAACTTTTTTTCCCTCTCCTCCATCCCGGTTCTCGGTAAATGTAGCAGCGTCTCCCGGAGCCCTTCTGGCCCAGCATGGCATGAGAGAGAGCGGGCTCTACCAGATTATCCACCTACAGGCTCTTGCGTGCCTCGTATGGAAAATCCGGACTGGAGTAGGCTACCGTCTACACGACTGTAGTGCGATGGTTTGAACTGTTAATTTACAAGGACGTATTTAATGTTGGTAAAAATGTATAGTACATTTTGTCCACATTTTGTTACATGTAACAAATGCCGATGTATGCTATTCCGGTATCGCACATGTAGCCTAATAATCATGAGCAAAAGATCTTCCGCACCTAGCAACAGCTTTTAGCTTATTCTGAACAGATGGAAAGTTTCGTACTCTAAATTACGCATGGTTATTTTCGTCCCAGTTCTGCTCTGATTGGCTTTACTGTAAAGTCACTCTCAGGCGTCAGATCGCCAACCCATTTGTCTTCTTGCAAGACTCCGTTTCAGGTTTTTCTTTTTACTTTCTCCCTCGGCTCAAGCCAGTGCTCTGCAGCTCTGACAGGAGTCGGACACGCAACCACAAGCTGTGCGCAATAACACTGCCATCAGAATAAGAATGTGCTCACCCTCTACAGACGTTCAACGTATAGGCCTGTATGTAGACTAATGGAGTTCACCCCATACGGTCACATATAGGCTAACCAGGGAGATCATAGTCTCAAAAGCAAAGGTAACCGACATTCCTGCATTTCAACTTGAAAACGAGAAAAGGCAAACTTCCAAATGAATCGAATCCAACCAAATGGCATTTTAGGACCACTATAGCCTATGCCTATACATCTTTATAAATGCTGTTTATAACCATATAGCCCATAATCTGTGCCATCAGAGCTATTCAAACATGTCTCCTAAATTCACATCTCTAGTTCTTATAAAATAAAGATGGTGGTGTCTGTTGGGATCTGAATAAGCAGAGGCTGCTTTGATGAGTTCAGCAGCATTTGATCAACACAGACAGAGCAGTGGATGGAAGATGGCCTGGGAGAGAGGGATTTGTGAATGAGGATTATAGACATTGTGATGGCCATAGTATCGCAGGTAAGTGATACATACAGACAATAAGCAATGACGACTATGATAAATGCTGTTGGCTATAGTGACGCTTGTGCATTTAGTTTCCAATGTGATTAAGGCTTTACACGAGTAGCTCACTACTATGTTGGCAGTAAGGCTAGGCCTATCACTTAAAACCAAGTGTTAATGTAAGATTCAGTTCAGACCCCAAAATATTTCTCCAATCAAAATTTTTGGATCATTCATAATGGTCACGGAGACTCAATCCCTCCTCTCCTTGCAGATAATATTAATCGAGACCGCGTTCACGATGGTTGGTAGACCCCTGCTGGAGAAATTGTGTAAGTGCACATTAGAGCGCACGCTGTGTTCAGCAAAGCAGGGAAATAACAAGGCCATGCTACGGAAGTCATATTTTTCCGCACCTGGCAGACGGTATGTATTTTAATCAAAAACAGCTAAAAGTACAATAGCATTCACATCATTTCGTTGATAGCACACAGGTTGTATTCCATTGATACTTACTACAAATGGAAGCTTGTTTGCTGGAGACAAATAAAAGGAAGTGACATCCCTAGAAACCATTGCCAGCCATTTGTCTTTATGAGCCCATATGGCAGAGAATAAAAGCCATCACACTGTTATGGTCCAACTACAACGTCTCTATGGTGCTCTCCATTCAGTGAGCCCCAGCCTATAGCAACAACATGACCAGATGGCTATTTATCTATAGGAAACATTACATTTACATCATTTTTGGTGTGTGTGTGTGTGTGTGTGTGTTTGTGTGAGAAAGAGAGAGAGAGAGAGAGAGAGTAGGCGCACACAGGTGTTTGTACATGTGAGCCACATTCAAGCAGAAAGGTGGCATATGCTGAGCGTACCTGCACAATACCAGTTCTGTGTATGCATGTTTAAATACACCCTGCCAAAATGAGAGATAATGATATTACACCGGCACTTTAATAGTTGTAAATAACCATCACACTGGACTCATCTCTAGTTATGTACACCTTTTCCAGATCAAAACAAGCGTTTGATGTGCATTGAGCCCGTGAAGATTCCATCCGTCTCGTTCTGAGATCAAAGACTCTGGTCTGATCTCATCTGCAACAACATCGAGGCTGGCAGCGATGGGACCCGCTCATTTGCATATTGTATGATGGCGCCCCGGCTTCTCTTGCCGTTGCCTCGGTGGCGGCGGCGGAGGCGGCTCTCGGTGTGCCGCGTAGCACTAATCCCCCCCCTCCCGCTCATTAAAAAAAGCCCACTGTTCTCCTATTAATCTGCAGACACACTGATCTGTTTGAATGGTGAGGATGGGTGTGTGGGTGTGTGTGTGTGTGTGGGGTGGGGGCAGGCGGTGGGGGTGACAATGGCTCAGCGCATTTGCATTTATGTTTAATTTATAACCTTCAGGGGCCCCCTGATGCAGCAAGATTGAAACAATAACTCCAGACAAACACGCCGAGGAGAGGTGGAGGAGCAGGAGCGGGCTGACGGAAAGAATTAAAAATATACAGACCCGGGATGGTGTGTGCCATCAATTTACACGCGCACGCGCGCGTGTGTGTGTGTGTGTGTGTGTGTGTGCGTGCGGGCGAGAACATTTATTGTCAGAGAGCAATCTTCCGTGCATCTGCATTAGGGTGTCTCTGAAACGCACACAAATGCATGGACACACACACACACAAGCACGCACGCTGCACTTACAGCAGAGGTCTCCAATCCGCGGGGGGGGGGGGGGGGGGATAACATCCCCA
>JAODTR010000015.1:3380858-3391757 GCA_025399935.1 Amblyopsis rosae
TAATGCTGGGGAGACCTGACTGTGTGTTGGGGCCTTCAGTGGAGGGCTGTCCATGGTGTAGTCTAATGCTGGGGAGACCTGACTGTGTGTTGGGGCCTTCAGTGGAGGGCTGTCCATGGTGTAGTCTAATGCTGGGGAGAGTGCGGGGACTTGTTTTGGCATTGGAGAGCAGTGTGTGAAAAGAGGGTATCCCTGGGCTCCATAATAAGACACTCGTTACTAAATGAAGGCCCCTGGCGTGTGTATACCTGAAACGGTTTGCATCAGTGTGAGTCACTGTGCTTGTACGTGTAGCATAATCCGCTGTCACAGCCTGGCAGCGGTGAGCAGTTAGTGTATTATCAGACTGGGAAGTCGTACAGAGCGACGCATTGTGGAAATGTTCTGACTGAAGACGAGTTCGCCTCCTAGTGGACATTCCCAAGAAGAAAACATCGGCCGCCTGTGTGGAAACAGGGCAGCCAGGAAGGCACGAAACATCCTCACTATCCAGGGCGGTCCCAGTGTCTGGGTGGCATGGCTGAATAGCCATCGTGCGGCCATGGGAACGCAGCGAGACACAAGGGACTGTCCCCAGGATGGCTTGGGGTACTGGCCTTCGGGAGGCGGTGCCTGGTCAACCAGGGACAGTTTTACATTAGAACTATGTTTACAGTATCTTTCCTCACCTGCCTGGTCAAGCAGGGACAGTTTTACATTAGAACTACCTTTACAGTATCTTTATTCACCCTACATTTAACAATAAGACAAAATGGACACATTTCAACAGCGTCAGAAGCAACTCCTAGAGTGTTTCACAGCAACAGAAATGCAAATGAAGTGTAAAGCTCAATAATAAGTATGCATGTAAGCAAGCAAGCGATGATCACACTGAATGGTAAAACAGAATACCACACTGAAAACACAGGACCACTAGCGAAACGTAGCATACGTACAGAATGATCACCCACCAATGAGAACCATAGGCCTGTTCTTCATCTGGGAGATATTAAACATGCCTGAAGGGGGAGAGGATGAGAGATTATGTGCAGCACGATGAGATATGATGTAGAGGCATGTATTCCATTACTGTGGCAAACCCCTTGGGGATCCATGTGCATAGCAACCATAAATAAACCATTAAACGGACTAACAGGAATGGAACTACCCTCAAAGTACAGTATTATTATTATATTATACACTAAAATGTTTTTTTGTTTATGTCACTATCAGGAAATTAAATAATTTTTAAAGGAAACAATTTGTAAAATTGTCTATAAACTATATCTAAATTATCCATCTATCTATATCTATCTAATATATCTCTAAAATTGAGACATACAGTATGTCATATTTACTTTGCATTTCAATTTGCATTTTACATTTAATCATTTTGTGGATGATTTTATACGCATGTACACCGATTAGCCACCCAATCTAATTAGTAATGTTCAATTTCTTGGACATAAGGCCAATAACCACAATCTATATAACAATAATCCACAAAATACAGGAATTACTACATTTTCTTTCCAGTGAACCTGGATGAATGTATAGTTTAGGCCTCTTTAGAGCAACCATTTTAAGGTAGGGTCAGTCATTCTTGCTAACTTCAAGCTCAAATAAAATTTATATACTGTATACTGTATATTATATATTATATCTCTAAAACAGTCAAACTGACCTGCATGTTGTTTTTTCTTCCTGCCCACTGCTGCTCCGATGATTTCCAGTAGTTCCTCTTCCGATGCCCCAGAGCGCAGAACGTCCCTGAGAGACACCTCAGAATTACCGAACAAACACACCTGTGAGGCCAGACAGACAGACAGACAGACAGACAGACAGACAGACAGACATTATGCATGGTGGATTGATACTGGTATTCCTGTAGCAGTCACCTTGCCAGGTTTACATGCCATACCAATAAATTGCTGTCATTAATTAAAGGCAGGGTCAGTCATTCTTGCTAACTTCGAGCTCAAATCAAAACAGTGTCGCTGTGCGGTCCTCCACGGCGCAGCCTCACACATAGAAATGCATTGTAAAGCAAAGTGCAGTGCTACGACTTTGTTGATACGAGTGGTGTTTGCTGAGACTATTTACGGAGCCAGGGCTGTGTGGAAGTATAAAATTATTTTTTCCAACATGCACAGCAAGCTAGCAAAGTGTAAGGAGATATTTGTTGAATTTGACAAAAAGTGTATTAGCTTACATTTAGCTTGTAATAGCTGACTACCTTTAATATACAGTATTAAAATAATAATTACGCTGAAATGCATCTCTTTATTTGTGCAAAGCTCTAAGTTAATTCTCATTGCATTTCGTGTAAACACACGCACGCACACACAGTGTGGCTTTACCTTGAGGTTGCCATCTGCAGTGATGCGTAAGCGGTTGCAGGAACCACAGAAGTGGTCGGACATGGATGTGATGAAGCCCACCTGGCCCTCAAATCCTGGCACTTTAAATGTCTGTTTCAGGGACACAGACCAGAAGTTGGCATTTATTATAGTCATTTAATGTATACTTTCATAAAACATATTTGAAGCGTGGATAATTGTAATACAAGCATATTTGCTATAATTGGTGTTGGTTACAGTATACAGACATAACAGGCAGCAAACCATCTGTTCAAAATATATTTGCACAGCTACTGTACATATTAACTGAAACACTGTATAAGAAAACAAAACTTGAATGTTGAAAGACCTTGACATATTTTACAGGAAGGGAAGACGGTTCTTTAAGTCAGCACTATCTGAGTCAATATTCCATGATCACTTTTAGGTTATTTTAGCCATAGACGATTAATAATTCCAAGATTAGGCCTGGCAAGAAGGAACTGACCTTGGCTGTGTCTGCATGTCCGGTGGGAAGCATTTCCAGGGCGGGCCACTGCTGCCTTATATGGTCCAACATTTCCTGGTAGCTTACCATCTTTTTGAAATTCCACTTGTTGCCTGTAAAGGGAGTAACAGGCATTGCAGGTCAGTCTAAAATAAATCATCTTGCAAAGCAGCCAAAACAGATAAGTTATTTACCAATGCAAAACATATCAATAACATAGTACGAGGCAGCCCATAATTCACTTATTTTTTTTTTTACTTTTATTTTACGAGGCAGGTCAGTTAACAACAAATTCTTATTTATAATAGCAGCCTGGACAATAACAATATTATAGCTACTGTGTATAGAATGTAGCTTGTTTACAAGACCAACCACCCCCCAACAAATTCAAAGACTCACCATCAAAGGGCATGTATTCAATGAACCGCACCGCTAGAGGTTTCTTCTCTGTCAGGGCTACAAAATCTAGGAGCTCATCCTCGTTGACGCCTCGCATGATCACGCAGTTAACCTACAGAGGGCAGTAGCAACACACTTCTAAAGCTACAGCATGTAGGTCATGGATTTGGACGATTTTTAACATTGATTTGTTGATACACCTTTTTAGGAGATATATGAGAGAGCACCTCTGTGAAAACCATGGTTGTAGCGGTTTGCTCTGCTACCGGGGTATCAATCAGTAGTGTTCAGGCCTCCCATTTTAAAGTGTAAACATAAATGAGGGGTCAATTCATGGAGTGAAGACCCTACATAATATAACATTCTTTTTTAAGAATATCAGGATAGCCGTTTTATTCATCATTTTAATATTTGATCACAAACATCACCCTAAAGGCCTCCACATCAGCAACATCCACATTCCGGAAACCAATCATTATACTGTATGTAGCTAGTCTTGTCCAACAGAATAAGACAAAGCTTTGAGTCATGACAGCAGATCTCTAGAAGCTGCCGTTAATTGTCTGCCTTTTTAACAGCATGAAATAATGAATTAATGTACACCTTCCCAGTGATTTAATGCAAACAGGCATCACAGGTTTTTGTTCAGCATACCTTCTGGTTGTAGGCTATATGCTTTTATTCTCAGTACTTCTTTTATTGTTGAAATGCAAAAATACAGACTGATACCTTGACAGGGTTGTAGCCCATCTCTATGGCCTTGTCAATGCCCTCTATGACCTTGTGGAAGCCTGGGAAGGAATGTGTCAGTTAGAATTATGAGGCTGGGATGAACAATGATCAAATAATATAAGGGGCTTTGCATGATTAAGGTATAAACTATATAAAAATGGGTGTTAAGTTATTAGTAATAGTTATCAGTCAAAATTATAGTGCTAACTTCATGACAATTATTATATTACCAAGATATTTGTAGAAATCAGTTGATTATTGCATTTTGAGTTAAAGCTGATGTAGGCAGGAACTGAGTTAGCAACGAGAGCTATCTTAAAAGAGAAAGAGCAAGCTTTTGAAAAGCAACAAACCGAAAAACCCACCCCCTCTGCTCTGTAACTCTGGAGCCCCGCCCACATGGCTTGTGCATGAGGAACACAGCATCTCACTGACTGCAGGTTACTAGGTGGGAGAGCCTATTAGGAGTATAGTGCTCCCGACGACATAGCTCATCAGACCTCGCATGTACTAGCGTCTATGGTCCAGGGAGTTAGATTTTTATTTTATTTAGCCGATTATACTGTATATCGGGAATTTTACCAGTATCAGTCAGAACTGTGCCCCGAGAGAAGATGCAATCTCTTGCTGCTGGAGCCAATTTTTGTCGAGTCGGAAAAAAAATTACCTTTGTGTTTGCATATCATAAGCAGAATGTTATTATACACCAATGGTATGCTATGTAAATGTAGGCATATTCGACATAATCAAAAAGTCTACATATAAACTTGTAGATTACATTAGATATGATAGACATGATAGACATATTTCCTACCTCTGAATATACCTGCATAAATAAGCATGGTCTATTGCACAGCTACATCTCATTTATTTATGTAATAATAAAATAGGTAATGTTACAGAGTGTACAGGATCAGTGCAGAGTGGACAGGATTATGTCCAGACATAGTTTAGTGATTTTGAATACAAACTATATTTTTATAATTGCTAGTCTGTACTACAAGTAAGTAATCATTTAATAAATAATGACTATTTCCAAATCTTATAACAACATTTATTAACAAGATAGGGTTCATGTGGATAACTGGATGGACTGGAGGTGTTCATTGTGGTAGTTCTGACCCTATAGAGATAATATCACAATTAGACATTACCGATATCAACGTATTTGTACAGAACAGTAAAATATTATTTTCAATTTGGTTACTAAAAGTATTGGAATGGTTAATTTCATACCAAGGCCTTCCCTGATTTGCATTTGCAGCAGCTCCTGTGTGGTAGTGGGTGGGATACAGGACAGGGCCTAAATATGTCATCAGGCATTCTGCCTCGGATTCTTAGCATTGTTGGCCAACAATCTTCTCCTCAGGATATCACTCTGGAGGTCTTAGGTATAGCTGTAATCCTTATCCTCCCTTACAACATACATGCATAAATCTGGAGTATTACAATAAAAGTCATCATAACTATTTGTACACATTTAGAATTTTCACAAAAACAACACATACAAGTAATAAACGTTGTCTGCCAACCTGCTGCAACGCCTGAGAAGTTGGTAGATGTCCTTGTTCCAAAGCAGTAGTATGGAGCCTTACTTTATCTGGCCAACTTTCCTTCACATCGGGGAGATAAACACGGGGATAAATATAATGAATCTCTCTCCCTCACTTACTGACTATAGTAGACTTACTGTATGTTCGTGCTTTGGAATTGCTTTCAAGATGACATTAACTTTTTAGTTGTGCATTACAATGACTTTGGCCCCATGTCCACATAGCGATTTCTTACTGTCAGGAAAGCTACATGAACACAGAGCCTGCCGGTGTTCTAGTTATCTTAGCTACTTACCGATATGTGCTTACATTAGCAAGCCTATTTTGCAGTCTAAGATTGGGCTGCATATCAACCCATAATAACATAACCTCTTGTTTCCAATATAATGTTTGAAAGACAATAGTATTAAATATTCTCAGTACATAACAATTTTATATTACACTACTAGCTACACTGGAAGCTTGACTACCGGTACCGTACTGCTTTATTACAGTAGGGATGTTACTGGGACGGTAGTACTGGGGATATTATTAGTTCCATACATATAGCTGTGCATGCATAAAAAAATTTTAAAAATACAAAATTCTACATGGCTTAGTTTCGACACATTCAAATAAAGATTTATTTTTTACCTGTAGTAGGAAAATATCCAGTTGGTAATCAGTCTGAAATCCCTTCTCCCTCGAGTCAGGTCTCACCATTGCTGAAAAATTACTGTTTACAGTAGCCTACATTACAGCTACAGTAGACATATTTTCATAATGTTCTGCTTCATGTTGTTTTTTTACATTGGTTGCTGTAGATGGAATATACAGCAACGTGTTGATCAGATATACATAGCGATGCGACAACTGAAACTCGTAGCCTGCCCAACAGTTGCTGTGTATGCACGTTCATGTGATTGACAGGCAAGGCCATGGGTAAGGCAGATTCACTGGACCAATCAGGACAAGGAGGATCTGATTGATCAGAAAAACGCTACCCGTTGGAATAATCTAAATCCATATTTATGGAGGCGGGAGCAAGATATTCTCACAGAGCACTTTACTCACTGATAGCTGATGACATTATTAATAAAGTATACTATATTTATAGCTCTAAAATCCTACCCACCCCCACTTTAATGTTAGAACAAGATTGTTGCTTTGCAAAAGGTAATAAACAACAGAGCACATTCAGTTTAACCGTTTCAGTTATGCATTATACTCATAAAACTAAGCAAGTCTAACTAAGCAAATAACAAAACAGCTTTGAGTGGATGTGAAACTACTTCATTGCATGCATACGCAATGCGTTATACATTCATTTGCATACAGGTTTGTCATGCTTGTGTTTGACTGGTCAGTACATAACATTGTGACATACTGTAGGATTGGCTAGGGCATTACTTTTTATTGGCACCACGTTATCCCCCTTGCTCTCTTGAATCCCATTCATTCCTGGGATTCTGTCCTTAGCACCAAGCGCCCTTTCCCTTGGTTAGTCACACCACAACATGCTTGTTGCTCTAAGGTGTGGTTAGAACAAACCGTCTCGCTCTGTAAACTCAGTGGTTTGTATGGAAACTGTTGATATTCAGAGATAATACTAGACATGGTTGGACAGACTCAACCTATAGTGGCAAAATATGTTAAGTTAGAATATAACGCTCTAGTGTCCTGTACAGAAAATACATCATAGTCTGATAATCTTATGTCTCACAAATTAGTAGGCAGGCTATAATACTACTGATTTTGAATAAATATTTTAATGTAATCATTTAAATTAAATGATCGGATGATCAAATAGAATAATATCGATTAGCATGTCACGACTAGCATGAAAGGGTTAACTGCTTTGTACCTTTCCGTCTGACGATGAACTCAAACTTGGCAGGGACCAGTGAGTCCAGGCTGATGTTTATCATGTCCAGTCCTGCTTCCTTCAGCTTGGGCAGCAGCCTTGACAGGTTCAGACCATTGGTTGTAACTGCAATGGTCTTGAGGCCCTCTAATTTCCTTAGCTCCGCTATGCACGGGGAGAGACATGGATAGATCCTTCAGAGACTGTAAGTTACCAAAGTACTTATAGGCTGTCTGTCTGGCCAAATGGCAGCCATCTTGGTGATGCCTCCGGCAGAGACACAACCGCACTTTCAGTGGTCACAGGAACATAAAATCTGTATGTAATCACCACTGAAATCAGATTTTGTTTAAATGCTTAAAAGGTATGGTGACTTTACCCTAAAATAACGTTTCCCCACAGGTAGGCCTGTCACAATAAATACTATATCGACTTATCGTGCAATATATGGACACCATAAGGACGTCAATAACATTGCGTATTTGGATGCGTGTTGCTGACATTAGAAAGTTAGCCATGTTGTGCTGCTTATGTGCTTTCGTCTGCCTTTTCGTCTAACTGACATGAACATGTCAGCAAGTTCAATTCTCATTTATATTATGAATTTGCAATACTTGGCGTACGTGTATCGATACAGTATTGCCAATGAGAAATATTGCGATACTGTGCTGTATTGATTTATTTCCCCCACCCCTGCCATCGACACAGAATATCTTAGACAGATGTCATGGAAGGCTCTATACCCTAAGAGTTGTTTAGCCACCTACCAATAATATCTAGCACATCCGGTCTAATGAGGGGTTCTCCTCCAGTGAGACGAATCTTCTCCACTCCTTCCTGAACGAAGAGGTGGGCCAATGTCAGCACCTCAGAAGTGGACAAGAGCTGGGCCCGTGGTGTGAGCTTAACCCCCTCCTCAGGCATACAGTACTGACCTGTGTGTGTGTGTGTGTGTGTAGCCAGAGTGGGAATTAATTAACAGATGGTCAATAAAAAAAAAAAAAAATCTAAACCGTACCAAAATATTTTTGATCAGATTAAAAATGTATCTGTCAAAGGCTCTAGTCAAGTGCATTGTGTATCAAAATAAGTACATATTGACTGGGGTGGTGTGTTCAAATAACCAGCCAACTTACAGCGCAGGTTGCATTTCTCTGTCAACGAAATGCGGAGGTAGTTGTGCTTCCGACCAAAACTGTCAGTCAGGAAAGCTGAAAATGGTAGGGTGTCTTCATTTATGCTCTGCCTCTGGCTTCTATGGGACACCACCTCCTGAAAGAAGAGACGAAATTAATTATCTGCACCAATTGATCACTGGTAGGTCTTAGTAGCAGACGCGTTGTTAGGCCTGGACATTCGAGGCTGAAGCCCTGGATCTTTTTGTACTAGCTCCGATCCAATTGACCCAATTGTTTACTCTTCACGATTATTTAGCATGAAGGTCTACTTGACCTTGCGTATCTTGCTATCAATGCACCGCTACTTCACACAACTCCTACCCTGACCAAACCCCCCCACACACACACACACACGCATTTTTTAGCCTATGCCTATTTGTGTGTAAGGAAGAATACGAAACAACTCAATTTATATATAAATCATATAAACCACCTATCCATACTTTGTAATTGCTGGTTAGTGTAGGGAAGCGGTTTTCAAACTGTGGATCGGGACACACAGGTGGGAGTGAGTGGGTTGCGGAAATTGCAAGCGGCCATTGAATGAATGAAGAATGTCAATGAAAGGCTTCCGCGCTTTATTATGGTGTTCCACTCATTGGTCGTGAGTAAGGTTGTGGCAAAATAACTTGTTCCTGATGGGATGAAATCCTATAAAATTTGGCGCACACACACAGGTATAGCATTAGCTAAAATTGATAGGTTTTTGAAAATTACGTTACCGGTACTTGGTGTTTGGTGGGTCTCTAAATAGATTAGTCCTCTCTAGGTGGGTCTTGGCACAAAAAAGTTTGGGAACCTCTGGTGTAGGCTATGTACTGTAGGCTACACACACAACAAGAAAGTTTGGTTTAAATGGTTTCCTGTCAGTGATAAAATGTTCATATAAACATATTATTTATAAAGTATTATTTTTACCGTTAAATAATTACAATAAACTCTACATGAGTTAACATTAGGCTAAATATACTATACTAAATATAGAGAGCTAGAGATGGAGGCCAGGAAAGACAGACAACAATTATACGATGGACAAACAAGGAAAGAGAGAGAGAGACAACAGTAAAATATGATGGAAACACAAGGAGAGACAGAGACAGACAGACAGACAATCTGCCTAAAATATGATGGAGACACATGGAAAGACACAGACAGACACCCAATAGTGATGGAAAGATAGACAGACAACAAATAAACTTAAATGAAGACACCAAGAAACACAGACAACATAGAGTAGGCTATAATATGATTGAGACACCAACAGACATACAACAAAGCGTAAAATACACAACGAAACACACAGAGATATAACAACTAGCTAGTAAAATATTATGAAGACACCGTGAAAAACAAATAGCAGACTATGTTATGCATTAACAGAAAATGGTAGATACAGAAGTTGTTATTGAAACGGAACAGTGTTCAAAAACTTGGTCAGTGATGCATTTAGAAGTAGTTACTGAAACAGAACAGTGTTCAAAAATTGGTCAGAAATGCATTTAGCTGTATTTTGCTCTTGAGGTTTGGTGGGTTTGTCTGGGTTAAGCCCCTGATCTCTAAAAACGCCCCTGCTTAGTAGTGCCATTTTAACCACTTATATAATGTAGAGCTGCTAGGACATACACCGAATCAATGTATTATTAAGTTTAAAACGGTCAAAGTTTACAGTATACTGTACATTTACAATCCTATATTTTGTTTTATAGAAAACACATTAATTTACAACACAACAGGCGCTGCCAATTAAAGTTGGTTATACTGTACCAAGGATCTTTGCACGTGTGAATTGTGAACAAAGATTAGGAATTTAGCACTGGAGTAAAGGTTACATATAGTAACATTCTGTCTGTCTATGACTGTTCATTCATAATCTGTTTAATCACTAGTTATTGTTGAAATAGTATCTTGGTTGATTTATGCCACTGCAACAACTGAATTATTCTGGGAACTAATAAACTCCATCTTATCTTATTTGCAAATAATACACATTGTAACAGTATGTCTGAAATTACAGTTAGGAAATCACTATGAGAATTACCCCTTCCCTTTATATAGTGAAGGAATGTGTTTATGCATATCTTCATTCTAATGTATAGATATGTAGGGCTGCCTAAATCAAGTTCAAATTCCAGTTTGTCGTGTTACATAACGAATTCTTCAGTCACGTGTAAATAATCTAAAGGCAACGTTTCACTTATGGCATTCAGTAGATACAAATTCCATCTAAAACAAAACTAATATTCACCTTATTTTCGAATGCGTAACTAAAACGAAACGTTAACGTTCCATTCTGTGTGGCACTTCCTGCGAGGCGGCAATTCCTAACTGTATCGGTATTCATTCGTTCATTAATTTATTCATATCTTAT
>JAODTR010000015.1:3397684-3413409 GCA_025399935.1 Amblyopsis rosae
GCAGAATAATCAGTAATAAGCTTTCTTGCGTATAAACAAGAATATATATATATATATATATATATATATATATATATATATATAATAGAATATATCACTTTTTGGTTCTTACCATAGTTTACATTACTTCAACATCAAGGTGTAGCCTTCAAAAAACAACCTAAATATCTTAGTGTATACTGCTATATTGCAATTGGTTTCACTTTCAGACTGAATTCTGCTGCAGTATATCATCATGGATTATACGACAAGACATAATGACACTGCAGTGTTGGATATTCTCCTCTTTGGATGACAGTTTTGTAATACAGCGTTTAACACTGCAGGACCCTGGGGAGAAATGACTTATACTGGGGGAAAAAATGACAAAAGAGCCTAATTAACTTCTTATCCATTCAGAAACCCTGACAGGTTCAGCAAATGTAGTCAACTTTAATACTTTTCAGCATAGTTCCAACTATTCTAAACAACACATAAAACAACAAAAGCACATCCTGGCATCTCACAGATGTTCTTTTTAATGGTTCTTTTTTTTCAGTGCACCCACAATTCAGTGGGCATAAAGCTCATTAATTGGAAAGATTGCCCAAATATCTCATGTGAATGGCCTTTTAACTCGTTGCTATTTGCAGAATGTACTATGGTTTGTATGTTCAATTTAGCTTGCCACTGTCAGGGTGAAAATATTATATGAACAAAACATTTTTATTTCTAGTATAAAAAAAATAATAATAATACTAAGGAGTCCATCATAAACATGCACCTTTACACCTTTATAATATAATCTTAATTTTCTCACATTATATAGAAAATACCCATTCTGTGATTTACATACAGTATTCTTTCTGGCAAATAACAATTAATCACATACATTTCATACAGAATCCCAGTAATTTGTCATTCTCTGATTCCTGATTCCTGAGCAGAAAGATGATACAATACCACCTCTCAACAACGCCCACTGATAGATATTCAGTCAAATTTCAAAATTATTTGGTAGTGTACATTTTTCACGTTTAACGTTATTGTGGTTTTGTAATAATGTGCGTGTGTGTGTGTGTGTGTGTGTGTGTGCGTGTGCGTGTAAATGTGAGTTGGGCGTATCTGACATGTCAGCCTCTGTGAATACATTTAAGTTTTAATGTGTGTGATGCAGAGAATTCTTGGGTCCTAGGTGCTGCGGGAGTGTATGGCACTGTCAGGTCCATATTAGATTGTGCAAACATCATTTTACAGCATCATTTCCTGTGTCTTTTTTAACTGTTGAGTCCTTTGAACAGCTCATTTGACAAACAGTGTGTCCTTGGAATTTTTAGTTATATAATAACTGCCAAGATTTGCCTCACTCATTCTGGAATGCTAAGCAAATCAGGAAAAGTACGTATGGCACAGTAACCATGTTGAAGATTGTCAATTCCTGAAAAACAGGCTTCTTAGTCGTCTATCACAGAGCTCCGAAAGAGTTCCTGAAAATGTTGATGCAATCACCCATGGGAAAACCATTGACTCAGATACTTTCAGTACCTTTATACAGTACCTCAGCATGGCTGAGTTATAACTATGGTAAAGTTGTGAGTGTTCCTCATATTCTTACAATACAGTATAATCCATGACATACTGTATGAAATTAGGTACTTCCAAAACATCCAGTCATTCTGCTGAATCTGAGATTATTGCAGGTGTGTGAACAGGTAGTCCTTCAAAGTTTGCAGATTTCTAGAAACTGTGCACTAGCTACGTAACTACGTAACTTGAGATGCAGTGATCTATTGAGCTACATTTTGCCTGCTGAGATATAAGGTATGAGCTCACAGAGAAAGAGACACGTATGTGATTTCTGCGCTGTTGTACTCATATCTCCCGCTCCATAGCTCCACGCTAGCACTCCTCCGCATTGAATGTGGCTCCTGGCTCCTCTTCTGCCACCTGTAGAACCCTTGATCACGGAGTGACCTCTCTGTGCTGCCAGTGGCCTCTTCAATGAATCCCTCAAGGACATCAGACACTGCAGGTCCAGGTGTTGGCTCAGGCTCAGTTGCTGTCATAATCAGTGACGGTATGTGCATGCCCTGGGTATCACACTGTAGTGGAACACTTGAATCCAATGGGTAGGGGTCTAACGAGCTCAATGGAGAAACGGGGTCTGAAGGTTCAAAGTGTGTGTCTGAAACGGACTCTGGTTCAGGGGAGACGGGACTAGGAGGAGATATAGTGACAATGACCTGTACTGGTGAACCTTGAATGGCTGCCTCCTGGGGCATTTGAGCTAAGTGATACTCCATAGCTGGATGTACAGGATTCTCTGAGTGTTGGGAAGCATCTGGACAGTCTGAGTGGTCGACGAATGGATTTAAATCCACAGACAGAGAGTCAACACTCAGGTCCAATGGCTCCGGTTCGGGGTCCATAAACACTGAGTCAAGATCATCTTGGTCTAGGGAGGTCAACATTACGATGTCAAAGTGGACCAGATCAGCATGATATATAGGGGCTGCATCAAGAGGCTCTGGAAGTGGTGGCCACTCTGGTTCTTGAAACTCAGCTGATTCAGCAGTGTTTGGTTCAGAGGTAAATAGTGTTTCTGAAAGGGCCTCACTGGGATCATCTGGAAGGGACAGATCTGCATTTGAGTCAGTATCAGTTGGACTTAGGGGTAAGTTGAAGTCAAGATACTCTGACACCACGATGGATGGGTATTGGCTGTCTGGTGCTAAGGCAGATGGAACATCAGTAGTCAGGCCATGTGATGCCTCACAGGTAGCTCTTTGACCCTGATCCAGGTCCACTACTGACTCAGTGTGTGACTCTGTTGGGTTCACAGGGCCCGGATCTTCTAATGGTGAACATACATGTACAGGGTCTCTAGTCACTGGGTTTGACGTATACACAGTGACAGGCGGTTCAGACTCAGAAGCAGATGCCATGTCATCCTCCTGCTCCTCAGGTGGCGACACCATAACTACCGGAAGTGGATGAGGTAAATTCATATTTGTTTGCGGCACTGCACCAGAGGGCTTTATATCGTCTTGCTTAAAAAATGTACGTTGTGAATGATAATCACTGACCCTCTCCACAGTGGTGCGTTTTGAGACAAATATGGTGTCTCGTTCCGTTATCTCTGAATCCTGCATGCCTGTCTCTGCAGTGTCTGATGGTGTTGTGAAATGAATAGTAACTGGTTGAGAGGTGAAAACATCTAATGGACTCGTTTTATCACAGCTGACAAGTTCCGGTGAGGGCAAATCTACAGGTTTTGGCACTGCCTGAACCGGTTTAACAGAGCCTGGAAGTAATGGATCTAAAGAAAGTGGTATGGCACTTTCTACATACATTGATTGTGGGCAGGCAAGTATGCTTGGATCCATAGAGAGTTGTTTTGGCAGATGTCTGCGAGACCCTGCACTCTTTTTGTGGTCCTCTTTTTCTTCGGGACAATTGACGGCGGCGTCGGCAGTGTTTTGCCGTATCAAGACCTTGCTCCTGGCCTGCGTTCCAACAGACACTTTACATACCTGAGGCTTCTTCTCTCTGGTCACCCCAGTGCTTCTATCTGTCCCAGAGGCTCTAAGCCCCGCTCCTCTCATTGCTCCTCTGTCTACACCTCCACTCGCCCCATCTGCCACATTGCCTCCTTGGGGAGACCACGTGTTGTAATGCTGTGTGAAGGTGTTGAAGTTGCTGTTGAAAGCACGGAGCTCTGTGCAGAGGTCCCTTCTGAGGTCAGCCAGCTCTCGACGCATGGCTGAGACCTCTTCCTTCCACTGCATGCTGATGGCTGCAGCCAAGGTAGCGGACTCCTTGATGCTTGCCTGGATGGCCTTCGGGGAAGGTCGCTCTGAAGTGTGAACACTAGGTCTGGGGGACCCAAAGAGGCTTGGCGAAGCAGGTAGTCCCGATAATGGCTTGGCTGTAGCCCCCAAATCATCTTGTTGGTAAAGCCTGTCTCTTCTAATGGGGCAGCCTAGATCATCATGAGCCAGAGGTTCTGTGTCTGCCAAGACCTTGCGTACACTGGCCCGGTCAGGTAAACAAGAGTCTTCCTGCATATAGGTTTTGTCTGGAAGGCAAATATAAATATGTATATGTAATACAGCCACAGGTGCGGACAGCTGGAGAGAATGTGCTTAATAGTTACAAAGCAGTAACATTACATCATGCACTGATTGCTTTATGAGTCAAAATAAGATGTAAAGGAATTTGAAACGGTTAGTGTTAAACCTCCATTTACCTTTTTTATATATATATATTATCACGAGTAACACAGTAGACTAACTATGGAGTAACAACTCCATTACAACAAAGTGTCTGTTGGAGACCAACACAACACAGGCAAAGCATTCTCATTTTGACTCATTTCTGCTAATGGCTTACACTGCCTTCTCAATCTAAATTTGTTGCATGCATTCTTAACATCATTTCAGTGCACAAAGCTGATACTCCCAGCTCTCGATACACATCAGAGAAACAAGGCAATACTACAAGTACATGAGGCATGTAAACAGTCCCCACGTGCACGCTATTTTGGCTTTCAGTTGGAGCTAAACAACGTGTACTTTGTGCAGTGAAAAGAGGCAAAGATGAGTAAAGCTTCCAAACCGCTCCTCATCATTCAGGAAGTATAGTATGAACCCTATTGAAAGTGTGTGGTCCAATTTGACCCTTTGATTAAAAAGCACCCATTGCCCCTTATTTACAGTAGTGGTCAAATCCACCATATGCCATCCTCTGCATCCTGAAAGTACAAACATATTGAGAAAGCAGTGTAAGCAACAAGGCAATTTTCAAGCATTATCCGACCAAAGCACGTCTCCAGATGGCCACACCTCTATCCCTCCCTATCACAGCTGCTGTCGTTTGTGTCATTACAGTGGCAAGAGGCGGAATCCGTATTGACTTCTTTTCCAGACACTTTTTACATTTCTTCTTTTCTTCCCACTTTCTTCAGCAGTATCGGTGCGTCTGTGAATCCAGCAATCATTATGGGAATAGCCAGCACTTTACAGTTAATAAAGAAGGGCAAAACTCAGCAATAGCCTTGTGTTAGCTGAAGAGCTTCTTTGGATGTGTTGAAACAGAATATGTGTGTGACATGTGAATTGGAAGTTTGGTCAATTAAAGATTGAAGGCTAAATGTATATGTTAATCTAGATTAGTCAGTACCAATGTCTGGGAACAAGACATACAGTTTGCAGTAAGACAAAGTAATACAATTAAGTCTCTGTTGAAGACCTGTTTAAATGAGTACACCTTTGAATTGAAGTGCATCACCATGTAATGGCAAGGACGTCCTTCATGTTCTTTGCAAACACTACCATGTGGCATCATAACAATAGGCAGATATCAAACCGGTATATCAAAAAGCCCTGCTTTCTTATTCTGGTCTGAATTTGTCTCAATATTCCTTCATGTTTTTCAATAGGGTTCATAGCTTTACTCTCTGATGCATCCAATGAATGAGCAGATGAAGCTGTATCCAAAATTAATGTAGGATGAAATCGGCACAACTCACAAGCTGGAGCTAACGTAATGCAATTTAAAAGTGGTGAAAACTTACAAAATCTCATGCACATATATGCAGTTTACACTATCTGATCTATGTTTTAGTCATCACCAAACATGTCAATACAGGCCTCTGATGTCACATCTGTGCGTAAGCTAACAGTATTCTAAACTTACTACATGATATGGAACAATGTAAAATCAGTTACCTGTGGTGGACCTAATGGTCGAGGTGACGGTGGAAGAGCCAATAGAGGGGATGCAGTCATCGTCTTGGGAGTAACCGGCCTGTATGGCTCGCAGGTAGCTGTGACTCCTGGTCCTGAAGCAGCCGGGTAGGTCTAAAGCCTCCATGGCCTGCGATTCTACTTCGCTAAACACAGACTCGCAAACTGATTCAAACTGGCCATTCACCTCTGTTTCGCTTACCTGTGAAAAACAAACGGCATTGTTTCCCCCAGATTTTCCAATTATCTCCTGGTTTATTGGGAGGACTTTATAGGTTGGCTAAAGCCTAATAATGTATTTTTCTTTTGTATTTTGGCATCAAAGCTAGTATAGTAATAAATCATGTGCTGAGTAAAATAATTAAAGTGGTTGTTTCTGCAAAGTTTAAATAGTTGAATGGTTATCACTCAATTAACATTTGGCAATTGAAAGCATTGAAGATAACAATGCATAGATTTATTATCTTGTCATGCTTCAAGAGTGTGTTGGTTATGCTAAAGATAGAGGGTAGGAATTAGAAAACGCTTGGTTTAGCTTTTAAGAATCCAGACAAATCAATACACATCACATTAATGAGAGAGAACAATTCCTGCTAAACTCAAGTCTTGGTTTATTCACACTGATATAATAAAGTGTTGTATTTATTATTGATAAGCATGAATTATATATACAGAGAAGTATCTTCTGATATACAAACCACACTCTGAACTCACCTGACTCACTTGGCTAACGCAGCTAGCTTGGCTAAGGGTGCTGACTGCTCGCATATAACTCTGGTTCCTGGAGCGAAACTTTGGGGAATTGTAGTTGGCAGAAGGATCCAAGGCAATGCTAGGGTGCATGTCCCTGGCAGCTTGCAAGTGGTAGCTCTGACTGGACAGAGGAACACAGTTCAAGACACAGAGTTAGGCTATATGGACCACATTGATAGATTGAATTAGGTCAATTAAATATATTTTAATACACAAGTAGTATCAATAGTGGCTACTACAGGCGTGGCATGATGACAAATTAGGTTCCAGTTAACAGGCTGTGGGTGTCCTCTAAGCACCTTGAACATCAGAGAGAGACACAGCCCCAATGCTGTGTTCTACAGCGTCCTCAAAATGGCAATTCGATTAGCTATTGTGCTGAAACATCTAATCAATGCGTGAAAATGAGGGAAATGCAAATAAGGAGTCAGTTAGAGAGCAAACACTTCAGAGCAAGAACCCTGGGGTCAGCCTGGGCAATTAAACGTGTTCATTCTTAAAACACTCGGGAAACTGACAAAAAACATGTCTGGAAGAAGAAAACAATAGAGTAAGAGAGAGCATATACTGTACAGTAGGAAGAGCACATTAGAATTTCAAAAGTCAGGTCCCTTCACTGGATGTAATCCAAATGTCAGCCAAGGATGAGTAAGCAGTTTCTGAGTTTATTATAGAGACAAGACCTGGTGTTTGGCAAGCACAAAGAATGCCGTTGTGATTAAAACCTCTCTAATCCATCTTGCTGTGTCATGGCAAAGCCGTGTGCATCGGTTGCATAATATATATCGTACAATCTACGTGTAAGACAAGCCACGGTTCTTTTACAGACCTGAATGTGGTGGAATATATAATAACACAGTATGAGACTGGGCTCATCTCATACTTGGTCATCAAGTAAGTTCATCAGATCCTATACGTTGTTAGTTATTATTGTGTTTAGCGCTTGGCGTTTTGCGGGTTGCCCTGGGTGACCCCTCATTGGCAGGTTTTAAGTGTTTGCTCTGCGAGGCGTGCATACTGAGCGTGTCAGCAGGGCGACCAGCCAACTGGCCCACAGATCTGTCCACTGCAACCTGGAGGCTACACAGAGAGGAGACTCACATTCACCTTAAGTCTGCAGCAAAATTGGTGATGTAGTTACGCATGTCACTGTTGATTTTATCCAAACGGTAAGAGCTGTGGGTAGAGAAGAAAGCACAGTTACTGATTCCTGCAGCCAAGATAGTTGGATGGGTGGAGTCCAATGGAACTGGTTCTGTATGAAACTTTGGGATCACAGAATGTTTGCTTTGGGTGCTTTCACCAAGGTGCTGCAAACATTAGGGTGATAGAACATGACTACCTTTCATAATGACTGAAGGTTGAATGTTGAAATGTTAACGGTTACTAATGAAGCACAAGGACGTACAGTAGATAATGGACTTTGATGAACAACCTGTAAATCAATTTGTTAAACCAGCATGTGAATAGCAAACCAAGGATTTTGTAACCACTGGGAAACCTAAATATTATAAGTATGGCAAAATCCAGATTACATTAGAAAATGAACATTACATTGTAAACCAGAATGCCTGCCATGGCAAATTAGATCTGGTCAATTAAAGGGCACAAAAAAAATGCATCCTCAAACAATGAAACTCACTCAAGCTTTTAGCTGACAACATTAGATGGAAGTCCAACAACTGAGGCATAAATTGTCCATTACTTTCCCCATCTCTGCTGCACAGCAATGCCTACTATTGTCAGCTGAGCGAAGAGAGATTGTTTTGTGAAAGTGCTGGCCCTTTATCATTTCTGCTACTAATGTCTAACTGTAGCTAATGCACTTCCATTGTTAGCGAACATTAAGCTACTACTGTAGATGATGGAAATCTCACACGTCGCCCCCACTCTCCCGGCCTTTCATGTCACCAGTACTGTGCTAGCTCTCCATGGTTAAACAAAGACCTGCCTCGACAATAGCTGTTGTGTGCAAAGGTCTGAAGAAAGAAGGAGGAGCAAAAGACATAATTGATGGTGTGTATGTGCAACCGTAGATGCTGAGGCACGGAAAAGGAGAGTTAGCCGGGAAGTTAAATGGCACTTAGGGGAATTCCGTCTGACTAACACCTGGAAGATAAGGAGAACAAGCAGAAGAGAATATATTCTGTATGAACAGCCTCTTGTCTCCTAATGGTAGAACAGTGCATCTCAACCTGTGACCCTTCCCCCTTGTGAGGTTGCAAGACCCTTTTAGAGTGGTCATGAGATCATTTCGATTATAGTATCTATATTTTTATCTATATTGTTATATTTATTCATACAATACGCATATATCATTATATTGTCACACACAATCACTGCACTAGAAGATAACTAGTATGAAACATGAATTCCCTATTTATACAAAATACCACAAGACCAAGGACAATTCCAACAAGTTCAGGTAAATTACACAGTGCTACAAAGAACAGAACACATTTGGAGTACATTCAAGCTGTTATACAGTATCTGAAATTGCTATGTTATACGTATGGTGAAAGAGTGCATTGGGGAGAAGCATAGCAATCACAAACAAGCTAGTCAATGCATCACACGCCCTGCAGTTACAAATCAATGGATTAGAGCTCTGCCTCGACCTTGGGATCTGAGAGAGTGCCCACATGTAATGCAAACCGAATGAGTAATTACTTTGTGTCACATCAGGACTTATCAAATGCTTGTCAGTGCTACTTTTGATTAATTACAGCTGCTTAGGAGGCATGCGTGAATGTGCGTCAAATGAATTATTTATTTTAGAAACTACCCAAAATAGCTTGGACGGAATGCTTTCTTTGTGGTTAAATGCTAACTACACAGATTATTTCAGCAATGTTTAAAGATGTTAAATATGTTTGAGAGTCTTGAATGGCGACAATGGTACACATTCCATTTATGATAGTTTCATTCTCAGCGCTGTAGACCAAGCCGTAGGGGACCTGACAAATTATTCTTATCAAATGAAAATCATCATAGACGTCTAACCCTGCTCAATGACTCCTTACAGGTGCGAGCAGGAAGACAGACAAGGTCCTGTCAAAAAAGAAGCCATCCCCCCAAGGGCACCAGACAGCCACGAGCAGGGCAACACCCCACCTTCTCCATGTTCCTGTCTCCAAGCCAATCTAATTCCCTTCCAGCCCAATGAACCGTAGAGCAGCAAGAGCTCTCATGGCAGATGCCACTCGCATCGCGATGCCACTTGTGCACAGGCCCTCAAGACAGTAGCACTAGATAGAGACAATAGCATTAAGGCTTCTTATCACACACACTAAACAACTAAAGGTTTGTGAACAACTGTATCATATTTACAGTACAAAAAAGCACAGTAAACAGCAATATGTTTAATCACAGCTAGGACAACCAGGCCTACAGTACCCGCATTAACCCTGCAATCACACTGCCAGCTACAGTCAGCTACAAAGCGACAGAACTTCATTAATTTCAATGAGCGGCGGCGACTACAGCGACAGTGTGCGACAAAGAGATTTGGCGACTTGGAAGGTTGACCAACATCGAACATTCAGTGACGCGGTGTAGCGACTAACAATCAGAGAGTAGATGTGTGTCGGCGACGCCCATCCCTCTTCTTGGTGATCGAAAATGGAGGAGAAAATGTATGCTTGTTCATGACAAGTTCTACAAATGTTCATGAGTATGTTTACTTAACGCATGTAGCAAGGCAGACACACTAACGTACCTCTTTGAGTGACAGGGCAGACACACCCACCAGCGACGGCTACAAAGCGGCCTGGCTACAACCAGCTACAAAATCGCTGGCGGTGTGAGTGACGGGTAAAACAACAGACTTTCTGACTGAGAGTGTAATACACATTGACAACTATCCAAAAACGATGGAAAGAAAGCAAAGGGCGCACTCAAAAAGAACAGCAACAGCACCCCTGGGAGGTTAAGCTTTTGCAGTTTTGCATGAATGTGACAACAAACCTGCTCCTCAAGTCTCAATAATGCCACTGTAGCTGTCAATGAGCCTATAGCGACAAGCCACACGCAGTGATCCAAACCAGTCAATACATGCTTTTCAGCAGAGCTGACTGCAGGCCTAACCATGGAGGGAGACATTATTCACAGCCTATTCACAGAGTACAATAACTGCAAATATAGGCCTTCTCACTGTTGCATTCTCATAAATCATTGGCCATTTATACTCAAAAACGGATACTCCGGAGACGTTTATCTATACATGGAAAGAATAAGGGAACTATATTTTAGCCTCATGTTTTGTGTCATAATATGATAATGGGACAGAACAGGCCGTTCCATCCAAAGAGGTAACAAATGATGTTAACTGTAGGATACACAATGTATCTGCCCTTTTACAATTCATAGACGATATGCTGTTATGGATGTGCTGCAGGGCCATAAGCCATCTGCTCAAGCTTGTCTGGACAATCAACAATATATTACCGATAAATCTGCCATCATTGTAGCAATGCTGAGATATGGTTAGCATTCGTCAAGAAATGCTGATCACTAATTCTGTGTGTGCGTGTCTCACAGGCTCAGATTTGCGGTGCGGTGGTGTAATTGTGCATTCGCTAGATGTTGCCCTCTGTGCTTTCAGTATTTCCAGGAAAAAGCCACTGTGTGAGAGAAGAGTAATTTAACAACCTGCACTGAATCTCAATGAGCCAGTGTCGCAGGGGGTGAAAGAGGTGGACATGACAATAGGAGTCAGGGAGAGAGAGAGAGAGAGTGTGTGTGTGTGTGTGTGTGCGTGTGTGTGTGTGTGTGTGTGTGTGAGAGAGAGAAAGAGAAAGAAGATGAGAGAGAGACAGAGAGAGAGAGAGAGAGAGGATGAGTGGCTGTAAAAAAGTACACAAGAGAAGTGTAGATAGTGTAAGAACTGAAGAAATCCCTTCTACAATGACACGCTGGGCAGTTATCTGATTGGGCACACTTTCAGAGCAAAGCGAAAAGGAAGAACATTTCTGCGGTTCACGGCAACCAAGTATCGTCTCCTCTACGTTAGGTGGAAACAAATTACAGTTTTTCAACATGCCACTATGTTAGTAACTGGTATACAGTATAGAATACTGCCAGATGTGACCTAACCAAGTCCAGAAAATATAAACCCAGTATTAGCTACAACCATGCACTGCCACTGCCCTCCAGCAGAGGAAGGGAAGACCTTTGTCAAATCAGATGGCTTAGTACTGTACATGGGTTGAGAAAATATCTTGATAGGAAAGTTTCACCTTTGTGTTTGTGTTGTTTGTGTGTATGGAATGTTTTTAACCCTTTAATATAATAATCCAGCCAAGCCGGATATTAGTTAATTAAAAAGTATGAGATCTACTGTAGTTATAGAACACCTGGTTGAGAATAACAACACTTCATGTTAAATGAAGACTACAGTACTGTACAGTCAAATTGTCTGTTCTCAAAATTGTAATGTACTGTAGCTATAATGTTGGTCTATAATGGAGACCTCCAAGCTGACCCAGCAGAACTCAAAAAGAGTCACAAATATTGGGCTTTTAAAGGAGTGGGACTAAGAGACAAAAAAATAACAAAGAGACAGAACCCATATTAATTATATGGACTGCAATTATCGTTTTCACATTATGTTGTGAGCAAAGAACTGGTCCCTTTGAGGGGGAATGAGAGTGAATATGCTACAAAGACACTATCTTAACAATAACTGTAGAATAGACAATTTAATAATTTGTATGACTCTGTATGTAATAATTAGATTAAAACCACAATGGAAATGTGGGAATGTATTATTGACACATTGAAGGATTGGTAATTACTGAAAATCTGAATTTATTTCATTGAAATATAAAAGGAAGGGAAATTGAAATACTCAGACTAATATTTACTTTTGGAGCAACACACAACTGTGCAAATTGTACAGAAAGGCATCGGCATACTGTACATATGTTGTCAAAAGCCCTTTGAGGACATGTTGATCGGGAAATGAATGATATATGGCGATGTTGGAGGTTACAGGAAATAAGGTCACCACGGAAATGAAGACTCAGAAACAAAGAAAGAGGCATTTGACAAACAGAATTGACAATCAGCATGACATACAAAATCCCATACATAGTTAATGGATCGACGACATAATTTAGGACCAGGTCAAAACTTTGGAATATAAATCACAAATTAAATTACACAATATATTTATATAGATAGAGAATAGAATAAAATATAATTATATACATTAGAAATATGGTAGAACCATTTCCTCAAACTCTCTTTTTATCTATGCTTTTTATTTATTCTATATATGTCACCATAATCCAAATGGTTTCTTCACGTCTAAATTATAGTTTCCTACTATACTGTACTGTGGCTATTTATCCCTATAACTAAGACACACATAGTGACAACGTGAAGTGCCTCATGTAATCCTCTTATGATCAACTCTTCTGTCACAGAGCTAGCAAATAACAACACAATTAATCACATCTAAGATCTAAATGCTGAGTGCTCTGCGGCAAATGGAGATGCTGATGTGATTTGCTACTTCCCATATATACAATACCTGTAGGGATACGCTGTATGTATCAGCTACATATTATTTAAGTGTATTAGCTTAATTCAGCACACAACTGGCACACATACTGTACTGTTCTCTGCCACTGAGATGTTGAAGCTCTTGCCCTATTGTCTTTCAATAATCTGAACACATAAAACTTCAGTATATCCGAACAGATCAGTTTCATGTCTACATTGTATCAGATGTATTTTTAATGCCATTAGTGGCTTGATCTGCCTATTGCTTTGTTTCAAATGACATACTTGCAATAAAAGGCACGTTGCTGAATATTCAAAAGATTAAACATGCATAAAACTGCATCTTATCTTTGGCATAAGATGCATACGATTAAAAGGTTTAGCCTATGGCAATAAATAATAGTGAGGATCATGTCACATTTTCAACTGCAACTGCACAACATGTGCTGCTTTGCAAAGAAAAGAAAAGAAGGTTATGCGCTGAACTATGAATGAAAGTGCAAATATATACTGTGCAATAAACATATTCCCACAAACAAATGGTGTTAACACTGGGTCCTACCTCTGTGAGTCCAGCAGATCCCTGGGCCGGATTACAGCCTTGACCAAGGCGTCTGGTCGCACCGTCTTCTGGGGAGAGGTCTTGGGGCTAGAGTCTGACTCCCCGCTCTCTTCGTCCCCCATGGCTTTGACGTAGCTGCTGCTTCGCATGCGGCGACAAGGAATCTCATCGTCCTTCCCTCCGCCTGGGTACCCCCCCCACTCATCCTGGGGCACCTGTACAATGGCGTCACAGACATGCAGACAGAGTGTGCTTAGATCTGATCTGATCTGGCATACGGTAGTGCAAATGTAGTAGCCATTCTGAATCAGAACCAAACTAGAGCCCATAAATGTAATTGGATTGTGAATTGGAGAGTGAAGTTATCTCACCCGACATGTCTTTACACCCATGCAAATGTAAAAGGCTGCTTAAGGGGAAACTCTCAAACGACAGAAATATACCATTTAGAATTAGGAGGTAAAAATCCTGCCTATAGCATAGCGCAAATTATCATTATAATTTACATTTATTTTATACATTGCTATCCTGTGTGGCGCATCTCATGTTAATTGTTTAGCTAAAAAGAGTCAAAATAAGTGACACATCTGAAGACCGTACTGTATTTCAGCTGTGTTGTGCTTTGACTCTACTAAGCTCAGCTGTCCTTCACATTTATTGGCATCAGGAGTGAGACCAGAGTGGGATCAGACAAAATGGGAGCTAGTTAACGCCTGCAGCAAAACGGCTCTGAAAGTATAGGAAGCGGTTTTCATGTTGCCATTTTAATTGGCTTAATGGCCTCTCTGTGGCAGTTTGTCATTTTGCATCTATCTTTATGTGTTCTCTGACTGTCTTTTAAGGAACATGGAGTGTACTGTATGTACAGTATATTTGAACATGCACACACGCACATGAACGCTGTTGCACAGTTGGCATAAAGAGAGTATTTCATATTGAATGTGGCAGATTATACAGGAGGATAAATGGAGAGTCCATGCAGGTTGTAATGCAACACTGCACTTTGACCTCTCCTGGATGTACTGTTATTCTTTTCAAGATTGCTATTGTTCTAATATAACCCATATTTTCACGTCGAACCACAGATAAAACATGTTTAGACTGTGCAGTGCAGTATTGTTGCCAGAAAAATGATCTTGTGGTTATATTATGTTCAGTCCCATTATAGATCATGTAACATTATTGCCATTATGTGGTTCCCACAGTGTTCTGTAATGCGCGGGGGATCAGTGTGCAGTCTATTAAATTCTGCCAGGCGAACTTCCCCAGCTCATGTAATGAACCGATGACAACGGTTCACAGGCTCATTTCAATATCACAAGCTCATTACACACAATGCCCCCCTCGCTCTCCCTTTGTCTGCCTCTCTCGTCCCCTCTCTCACTCTTTTCTATCTCTCCATCTCTCCATTTGCTTTAGTTAAACAGTACAACAGAGTACAATTACTCTGATAACAGAATACGCTGAGTCAGGGTCTCACCCCACTCTGCACAAACACACACACACACACACACACACACACGCATGTACGCACACACGCATGTACACACACACATCCAAAGAAATGTTTTAATGCCTATCATGAAATAAGCAAGGGAAAAAGACAGGCACATACCATTAGATAGATGGATAAAAAGCCCACCCATACCACCTACACACAGGTAAATCATGGGAGCCAGAACCAAGCCAATGCGCGTGCAGGAAATGTACAAATCACTTCAGCCAAGTGCCTACTCTATATCTGTTCACATTTATAGGACACCACACTTTAATAGGTGTCATTTAGTGGTAGACAATAACACATCCGCTGGGTTTAATGACCCAGCACACTTTTCTTGAGGACCTCTTATGGACGAGAGATGTACGGGTATGCTAGAGAGTACATTTACAGCATGTAGCAAACGCTTTTATCCAAAGTGACTTACAAACAGTAGTTTGTCAATAGTAGAAGAGATCATCACCAGTTGTCGTACGCAACCAACATTGTGTTAGGACAATCATGTCAGGGCTACCTGTTACACATTTACAACATATATTATATAATATACACTGGAAAATACTGTACAATGCAGGAAATAATATTGATATACCAACAAAATGCCAATATTCTAATACATTTGAAGAACTAAGAACAGAAAGAAGTTCGGATGGGTCGGGGGGGGGGGGGGGGGGGGGGG